>PVLA01018212.1:0-15102 GCA_004027455.1 Hydrochoerus hydrochaeris | reverse complement strand
GTGGAGACTCCAGGGGGGTTGCTGGAGGCCCTCTAGATAACCCCTTTGTGAGGACTGGTTGTGGGGTTTTGCCTTCTGTGAATAATGTGAGAGAGTTTATGCGGGAGCTTTGGGTGAAAGAGCTCATGGAGGAGGATTTACAAAATTCCTGTGAGACAACTGCCCTGAGACACTGGACAGGCAGCCAGAGACGGGCAACCAGGACCCATATGTTACGCCACCGGCCGCCTAAGACAGGCACAGGACCAATTGCTGTCCTGCAGGCCCATGACGGGTAAGGCCTGGTTGGGTACATGTGAAGAGTCCTTGACCTAAGACAGGCGCTGTCCTCGCAGGGACAGCCGCTCCCATAAATGATAAGGAAAGCAATGTAAGGAGCGGCATAATAATCTCACACATCTCTTCCTCCTGCGGGCGTCAGGTATGTTGGCTTGCATTTCCCGGGCTGACTAAATGTCAAGATTAAAATGTTAATTGATACCTATTGCCCTGAACCTGGGGCGCCTTCTGCTTGGAGTTGAGGTCAATTAACACCTATTGTTTGGGATTGTCCCTGCCTGGCCCTGGGCCTGGGGCATTTCCTGCTTGGGGCTGGGGGTTGCTGCCAGAGTTGGCAAATATATATTCCAGCTTCTAAAAAATAAAAGCGGATTCAGATTCACTCACAGACTGGTGTGCAGTGTTTTCCGTCTCTCAATCGCCTACTCCCTGACCACCTTTGGGAAACCCTAGCCCTGCCGCAGCTGGACTCCGGCACTTTTGGGAAGATACCCAGAAGGGGAATAGCTGGATTGAATTGGACCTCCAATCCTAGTTTTTTGAGGAATCTCCACACTGATTTCCACAGTGATTGCACCACTGTCTGCATTCCATCAATAGTGGGGAAGAATTCCCTTTTTCCCCACAGCCCCTCCAGCATTTGTTATTGCTTAATTTCTTGACACTAGCCATTCTTCCAGGGTGAGGTGGAATCTAAGTATTGTTTTAATTTGCATCTGTCGAATGACCAGTGCTGTTGAACGTTTTGTTCACACATTTATTTGCTGTTTGTATCTCTTCATCTGAGACGTGTGTGTTCATCTCAGATGCCCATCCTTGCACTGGGTCTTTAAATCTGGGAGGACTGATTTTTTTTTTTTTTTTTAGTTCTTTATGTGTTCTCGATAGTAACCCTTTGTCTGAGGAACAGCTGGCCAACATTTTCTCCCATGTTGTGGGTTGTCTCTTCTCTCTGTTGGTGGTTTCTCTTGCTGTGAAAAAGCTTTTAAGTAAAATAAGATTTCAGTTGTTGATTCTCTGTGGTAGTTCCTGTGCAGTCTGGGTTTTGTTCATAAAGTTTTTGCCTACACCAGTGTCCTCAAGACTTTTGCCTACTCTATCTTCCAACAGATTTAATGTTTGTTTTAATATTAAAATATTTGACCTATTCTGATTTTAGCTTAGTACATGGTGAAAGATATGGGTCCAGTTTTAATCTTTGGCATGTGTAGAGCCAGTTTTTCCAGCACCATTTATTAAAGAGGCCTTCTTTCTTCTAGTGAATATGTTCGACACCTTGTTAAAGACAAGGTAGCTTAGTGTGTCTGCAGATGTTTCTGTATCTTTTAATCTATTCCATTGATCTTCAGTTCTGGAGTTTTTGTTTTGTTTTGTTTTTGCCAGTACCACACTGTTTTTATCATAGTAGCCTTATAGTATAATTTCAAGTCAGGAATTGTGATGCCCCCTGTCTTATCTTTGTTGCCCAGATGAATTTTAGGATTGTTTTCTCTAATTCTGTGAGCTACTATTGGAATTTTGTTTGAGATTGCATTGAATCTATATAACAGTTTTGGAAGTATGGCCATTTTTACTATATTGGTTCTTTCTAGCTAAAACATGAGATATCTCCATTTTCTAAAATACTCTTCAATCTCCTTTTTCAGAGAACTGTAGTTTTCAATGTAGCAATATTTTACATCTCTTGTTAGATTAATTCCTAGTATTTATTTTTTGGATCCTATTGTAAAAGATATTGTTTCCCTGATTTCTCTCTTCATGAATTTGTTATTTGTGAACAGGAAGGCTATTGATTTTTAAGCATTGATTTTGTAACCAGCTACGTTACTGAATTTGCTTATTAAATCTAGAAGTCTTTTACTGGAGTTTTTAGGATCTTCTAAGTAGAGTATCATGTCATCGGCAAATAATGATAGTTTAATCTCTTCCTTTCCTATCTTTATTTCTTTCTCTATTCTAATTGCTCCTACTAATGTTTCTAATACCATGTTGAATAACAGTGGAGACAGTGGATGTCCTTGTCTTGTTCCTGATTTTAGAATAAAAGCTTTCATTTTTTGTCCATTTAGTATAATATTGGCTGTTGGTTTGTCATAGATGACTTTTATCAGATTGAGATAAAGACCATTTATTCCAATTTTCTGTAGAATTTGTATCATTAGTCAGTGTTGGACTTTGTCAAAAGCTTCTTCTGCATCTATTGAGACCTAGGGGGTGCTTTCAGATTGTCCCACCTCCTTGCCCCCTGGGTTTCCCTTTGGTGAGCTGGGTGCCTGGGGTTGCATCTTGTTTAAGAGTCTTCTCATTTCTTTTCTCTTTTAGTTTAATTCCTGGGGAGATGCTTGTAAATTGTCTATGATGGGTTACTTTATTGGTGGTATTTGGGACACTTAGGTGATGATTACTTCTCAGAGGGATCTTCCAGGTATAGCTGGTTTTTGGGCTTTGAGTCTGTTGGAAGATCTTACCTTTTCAGTCTGCTGGAGATGAGAAGTTGTTGCTTGTTTGGACTAATCCTTGGTTCTTTGGCACTGTGCCACAATATTTTCTGTGATCTTTAGTTAGTCCCAGTCATGGATTATCAGGGCCAACAACTGTTTAGAAAATTATATCAATTGTGGCGATAGTGGTACCAATAGCATAAGATGCAGCCTACACACAAGAAACTGAGCTAACCCTTAATTTGCAACTTTTAACCATATGAACTAGATTTGTGACTATATAACAAAATGTAAAACAAACCAGATAATTATATACAACATGTAAGTTCATAATGTGCCAGTTTTGCACTCAGGGATTAAAATTTAAAATGGGTTAAGATTATTTTAGCAGAAAAGCAATCCGAGAAGTCATTTTATTTCTGCAATGGGGAGAGCTGATCAAGAAACACAGACTCTTGAGTCACCTCCTTTAGCACCTTGCGGGTGTGCTTGCCCTACCCTAGTGCTAGGATGAGTGTGAACAAGCTGGACAGAGGTTAAGTTTCCAGGTGCTCACAGTCCAATGGGAGGAGATGACGCAAAACACAGACATGGGAACTTACAAAAGGGCATCAGTTAGCAAAGAATTCTGGGGAAAAAATACAGTGGAGTCTACCTCGGGGTGCCTGAAATGTGGGAGCAAATGATTCCACACACCTGGGAACATGCAGAGTGCGCCCGGGAGTGAGCAGGACTGTCCTGCCCTTTGCATCCAGAAAGGCCTGTGACTGACTTTGACCAACAGAATGCAGTGGAAGTGACATTCCAGGTGCTTCCAACAGAGCCAGGAGAACCTGGAGTCTCTCAGAGCCCAGCTTCACGCTGTGACACAGCTCAAACAAAACTCCGGGTAACAGAGTCTGAGAGGAGGAGCCACACCAGCAGACCATCGTGGACATGTCTGTTCCAACCTCAGGCACAGGAATTCCCCAGCGGAGTCCGGAAGTCTGCAGTAATAAGTTCTCGCTTAGCCATGACATGTTGGAGTGACTGCTTACTCAGAAGTAGGCCCTGAAACAGAGACTGATTTTTGTGGGAAAAATATGACTTAGACTGGTGGTCAGGAAAGTCAGGGAAGGTGTTGGAACCCACAGTGAAGGGCACATCCCTGTCTTACTGGTGGCAGAGCATGCCAGAAGGAAGAACCAGAGACTGACAAGGTCCTGGCTGGATGTGCCTGAGCAGCCTGGCATGGCCTCAGTGGAAGGAGAGAGCACAAGTCAGGTGGGGCTGGAGCCTGGTGTGCTTCAAAGCCTGAATGAGGTTCTGAAGCAAAGAATGATTCATGAAAGCACGAGCTGCTTTGCAAAGCAGCAGCATCATGCATCATTCTGATGGTTGTGTAAAGAATAGACAGGAATAGTGCAAAGGTCTGGCTGGGGAAACCAGCCCTGGAGTCCTGCAGAGGGAGCACTGAGGCTTGGTAGCCTGGAACACTTGGTGCAGTACCCCTTCAGGACACCCCTGTCTCTCAGGAGCTATTCCTGCTTCCCTTGCTTTTGCTCCAATAAGATTTCCTACTCCTAACCTCCAAAAAATAAATTAAAAAATTAAAGAAAAAACACTTGAGAAATCGATACAATTCAGTCATTTCAAATGAACAATTTGTTGAGTTTTTGTAAATATGCAAGATGTGATTTTAAAAATACAGTGTGTATTTGAATAGAATTTATCACAGGAAAGACACATCATTGTCATTAATCCACCTTGAAATACTCCGTCTCCCTTTGAACACCTTTTTCCTCCTGTTCTTGCTGTTTTCCGAAGCAGCTCTGGGTGTATTCTTTCATGAGTGTCTACTTTTGCTGAGGTGGCTGCCTCAATGTCCTGAATTGATTCTTAATGTTTACCATTTATGGTCCTTTTGACTTTAGAGAAAAACAAGAAGTGATGAGAGATGAGGTCTGGAGAAAAAGGTGGAGGAAGATACTCTGTGATGTTTTTTGAGTTGCCAGAAGCTTCATTCACTGGGTTTTTGATCATACTTCCTAAAGACACTCCAGAAAGAGAACTGCTTCAGAAAGTGACAGGAATGAAGGGATAAGTGCTCAAAGTGAGGGTCAGTGACTTACTTGAAAGGGTGAATGACAATGTGTCCTTTACTGTTACAGATTTTTAAATTTAAGTGTGGAGCATGTATTTTGCTCACACCTGTATATATGATCACACAGTGCTTACCGCGATGGAACCTTAACACACCTGCATGACCCTAAATAGTTCTTGTCTTAATCTGTGCTGCTACAACAAAAGCCTGTGACTGAGCAGTTCATAAGTAAGAAAAGTTTGTTTCTCACAGTGTGGACCTCAAGGCCAACGGGCTGGCAGATTGGTGCCTGATGAGGGTCCACCCTTGCTTCCAAGATGGCGCCATGCTTCCAAGATGGCGTCACATGGTAGTGCCGGAAGGGGCAACGTCACTGGAGTCCACTGGTAAGATACTAATCCTTTCATGAGGGCAGAGCTTTCAAGATCCAAACAGCCTCTGAGGGCGCTACCGCCTCATATTGGGGTGCATGGGATTAATTTTCAATATGAATTGTGGAAAGCATTCAAACCATTGCAGCCCTTCAGTTCAATTTTACACTCCCTAGGCCCATTGCTGGACCAAAGCAACTGTTCATTACATTTATCTGTGAAGGCGGCAAAACACTATCCACATAGCTTTGTCTCTAAATTTTCCACCAACCCTTCTATGAGAAGAATCATAGAAAATGTGGTCTTTTTACTTCGGTTGCTATTCACCATGGCGGTCTTGAGATTCACCTATGGCGCCGTGTGTATCACTAGTTTATCGTTTTCATGACTCGGTAGTATTCCACTGTACATCACAGGCAACATTTTGTTGTCCCATTCATCAATGAAGAGGCTTTGGGCCATTGCTAGTTTGGGACTATTATGAACAGTTCTACTATAAATATTTATGTACAAGCTCTTTTGTGAACCTGCATTTGCATTTTCCTGGGTGATTATTTAGTAACTGGATATTTATGTGAGGTTATACTTAACTTTCAAAAGTACTATCAAACCCTTTTCTAAAGTGACTGTATCATTTTACATTCATAATGTAAAATGGGGTACTGAGGTTCATGGACTCCTTCCAGAGATCCGTTCTAGGTTTGTATCATCTTGAACAAGGAAGTGATTAAGACAAGCACAAAAGGTAGCAAGGTATTACACGTATTAAAGTATTAAAGGTAGGAAAAGAAATACACTCTGCAGAGAGCAGAGCAGGCCACTAAAAAAGCTCACAGTTGCTGTCAGATTCATGGCAGCTCCCTGGTGTTAGACCTAGACCATCTAATCAAAAACCTTCTTGGTCTCAGGCCAGGAGAATTGAAGACAGCATTTTCAGATTGGTCCCCGTGACTGGCTTGGGAACTCTTTGTCGGCATATGTCCTGTATTTCCGTGATTGATGGGACACACACACTTGCTCAGCCAGCTGGCCATGTGCCTCACTATCAACTGGGAGTGAAAGACCTAGTTTTGTACATTCCACCACACTTAGCATTGTCTGTCATTTTTAATTTTAGGCATTTCAAGTAGATATGCTGAGGTATTTGATTGCAGTTTTAAATAACATTCGCCTGCTTATATCTTATTGCTTTGATGTACTTTGGAGAAGTATACATTCCACTCTTTGGCCCATCATTTTAAATTACAAAGTTATAAGAGGTCTGAATACATATCTTTCACCAAATGTATATTTTTGAAGATATTTCCTCCCAGTGTGGGGCATGCCTATTTTATTAATGGAATTTTTTTGTAGAGCAAACATTGTAAATTTTCAAATCTAACTTTCTTTGGTTTGTTTATGGCTTCCTTTTGTGTTCTGCATAAGACATTTTGCCTAACTCAAGTTCACAAAAATTTTCCACTATATTTTCTTCTAGAAATTTTATAGCTCAAGCTATAACATTTTAATCTATAAACCATTTCATTGGAAACATTTTATGAGCGTCTAGATCACATTTGGGGGCATATTGCTTATTTTAAAGAGTCTAAATTTTGTAGACTAAAATCTATAACTCAAAAAAAATAATGGATATGCTTTCGCAAAGGAGATATTTATCATTTTTCAATCACTTTATCTTGGCCTAGACTGGTTTGCTGTCTGACTTTGGCAGCATATTCGCTATGAAATGCATCTGGAAGCCGACCTGCCCTCTCCACCCGGCCTCTGGATGCCGTGGAGGAGAAGCGCAGAGGGTGGAGATTGCTCCGAGCTCTCCCTTTGCCGCAGATCAGGGAAGATCTCTGGAATGACGCCACTGAACTGCTTTGCTCCAGCCCTTGCCAGCAGTGAGGGATGGGCACCTTCTGCCTCTGCCTTCTCTCCTCAGCAGCTGGACCACGTCAGCAAATGCATGTTCTCTGCTATGCAGTCCACAGGCTGGAAAGGGCCCCTTCCTGGGACTCAGGGCTCCAAAGCCACCTGTGACCGGGGGCAACCTCGCCATCAGGCAGTGAGAGGCTCACTCAGTCTCAGCTTCAGCCATGCTAAGGCTCGTATTTTGCCTCCGTTTGCTCAGCCTTTTGCCTGGTTTGTCATTTGCTTCAGAACACAAATGAAGATCAAGGCTTTTCTTTGTTGGAACATCTGCGAATTCCCCCAGTCTTCTATCCTATGGGTTTAGTGACACAGTCTCTCTGATTCTGGAAATCCCTCTTCTCTCTTCTTATCTTTATCAGATAAAGAATTCATTCTGAGAGACAGTAGATGTTTTGTGTTTTAAAATTATCTCAAAATTTCAGACAACTTGGGAATTACACACAAAGGAATACTAAGATTACTTTTTCTTCTGCCCTTCAGCGTGATGCAATACAAAATTGTAGCCATTTATTCTTCAAATTTAGATTTATTGAAATTAAGCCATTTAGAGCTTTTCCATTATCCCAAAAAATTCTACTGGATAATACTCCTCTAAAGAAAATGTGGTATTCAATATGGATGTCAGTGTTAAATAATCTATTATTTATATAGCTCTCCTAATATCCAGGGGGATTTGATCCCGGGACCCCTGCAGATGCCAAAATCCGTGGCTGCTCAGGTCTCTGTGTAAGGCATAGTATTTGCATAGAATGTACAAACATCCCGGCTTTGCTTTAAATCATCTCTAGATTATTTTTAACACCTCATAGGATGGAAGCGCTATGCAAATGGTTGTTTACTGCATTCTTCAGGAATGACAGGAAAAAAGCGTGCGTGTGTTCAGGAGAGATGCAGGGTTTTCTGAATATTTTTGGTAATCAGTTGAAATCTATCGGTGTAGAGCCCTAAATACAGAGGGTTAACCACTTATAAAGAGAGACAGGGTCAACCATCTATATACATCTAGGTGGATTGAGAGGAGGCATAATAAAGAGGTTTATCCATATATATGGAGAGAGCCATATATATGCATATATATGGGTATAATAGAAAGTATAGTAAAATAAAGAGGCTTAACCACACACACATATATATATACACACAGTACATACGTGTGCACACGGTACCATGTATGTAGGATAACCTTACGTCTCTCTCAGCTTTCTGTGAGTATCGCTCACATCCACTCATTACTGTAACTTTCCGGTGATCCTACACTACTGTCCTGCACTGAGGTAACCATGATTTCTATGACCAGGTGCTTTTTACAGCTTTTATTGCCCAGTTTGTTTCATTATAGCCAAACACACCCTGAATACTCTCGAACCTGTCTGAGCTGCCTGAGACCCCTGGAATGATCTGGGGTCAAAGGGCACATGGTCACGCTGACCTTCTGGAAGGTGTGGTCAGCGCTCAGGAGCCCCGGGCTTCAAACCCACATCCGCCCTCGGGGGCTGAAGGAGCGTAACGTGCGGGAGGCAGACTGCACTTCTCCGAGGGCAGAGGTTTGGAAGGGCAGAGAGCAAAGCCCAGGCTGCCCGGGAGCTCACAGCCACACAGGCACCCCCTCTCGAAGCCGCAGCCAAGGCTCTTTCTGGATGGCGCCCCGGTAACCCCTCCAGTTTTCCTCGCCACACTCCGGGAAGGCACAGCCCCTTCAGACACCCGACACCTGCACCGCGGGCCGCTGGACAGCAGAGCGCAGGCCCAGGTGAGGCCTGCCACGGTGGGTCCACGCTCCCTCTCCTGCGGCATCTCCGGCCACGCGGTAAGAGGCGCTTCCCACTCCGGCCTCCCTGGGGTGGCTGAGGGGCCTCACATGGGGAGCGTGGGGAAGCTTTTTCCAGACCGGAGAGCACCCCCGCCTGGACCCCAGCTCTCACCCTTGCAGTTACGTGAGTCAGCCAAGTCCTAACTCCATGCTTGCCTCAGTTTCCCCTTCATACAGTGAGCTGAGGAGCGGCTGCCTTTTACCACGCACCGCCTGGCACACAGCGAGCACCTGTACACGTCTGATGAGCCGCTTGTGAAGCAGAAGGGGTTTCTGCTTCTCCTCTCTACCATCACACAGCTGCGCTGTGGGAGAGAAGCATGCACAGTCCAGTCCACCCGACCTCACCGAAAACTGGAGCCAGCTAAGATACCCAGATCACCATCCCCAGGCGTTTGTCCTGAGTGGGCAAAGGGGTTACGATCAGGTAAGACTGGAAAACGCCATCCGCTTCCTGAGCCGCAGAGGGTACTGGAGTATTCGGGGTTCAGGGAGGTTGCGGGAAATAAACACAGAATCCTGGTGACCTAAGGACGGGTTCATCCGGGGTCACCTGGGGTGGCACCGTTGCTGTTGGCCTCCGGTCTCCAAATGTCACTTGCTGAATTCTTTGCCCGGGAAGATCACACAAGCCTCCCGCCTCAAACCCGCCTCGGGCTTCTACTCCCCGGTTTGTTGAAAGATTGCACAGAACAGTCTGTTTTTTCCAATCATTTTTATCTTAGGCAGCTGGCTTTACCCTTTGGTTCTGGTTTATAGGGCGGGGGATAATCTCCTGAGGAGCGGCTCACTGCGGGGTCCGCAGCTGGTGGACTCCTTGGAGTAACTTTGTTTTGTCTTCTCTTAAGCACTTGGCAAAGATACTGAGGAGAGGGGGTCAAGGAAGGGCCAGTACTACCCTGGACAGGTTTGAACTGCTTATGGCAATGATGTGTACAACCCTGAAAGTGACTCTCCCGAGCGCGCTGGCAGGACAGACACGGAAATGAGATGCCTCTCGGGTGTCCTGGAGCGCAGCTTGGAACTCGGCGCTGGGGGGACAGAGTGTCAGTTGGTCCGTGACTTGAGCCCCCTGGCGTTGCTGGCTTCTGGGCAGGCTTGGAGGCAGCGCCTCTTCCGCTGCTGTAACAGAGCGCCTGAGGCTTGTAAAGAGCAGAGGTTTCCCCAGCTCAGCTCGAGGTTCTGGAAGCTGGGAACTCCCAGGCCTGAAGCTGACAAGGGCGCATCCCTGCTCCTCATCCAGAGGCAGGAGGCGGGAAGGCGGAGAACAGCTGGAGCCCAGGAGGGGCAGCTAGCACTGCGGCGAGGACCACCCACCCCCCAGGGCGATTCTCCCCTGGCAGACCAGCTGTCCTCGCGCTGTGTGGGACTGAGCTCTCCACGCAGGAACGGGGAGCGTGTGCACCCCACGCCGGGCCAGGACTGAGCCTGCACTGCGGTGGGCTCTGCCTGCTACCACAGGGAGCAGTCACTGTGTTTATGTCACATCTTTGCCAGCTCCCGGATCACCGTAATCCAAACCAGAGGAAACCTCCCCTCCCCCTGCACAGCCTCTGCACTCAGGACGTGTCCCCAGGAGGTTGAAAACTCTTGAGTCTGTCCGCTACCCGCTCTGTCCACGCCTAGCTGTGGCCTCCGTGGCGTCTGACTGCTCAGCAGGTACAGACTTCCCTCCGCAAGGCACGATGCACACTGAAAAGGCAAAAGCAAACGTTTAATGAAACCATCCAATCAAAGTCGCCGGAACTGGCAATATAGTGATTCATCAGAATAAAAAAAAAAAACATAAGGACCTGGGACTCATTCCTTTTTCCTTTTGCAAAGGTCAGTGGGATTCTGATGAAGTAGAACTGACGGTATTGCCCTGTGGAGGGTATGAAGGCTAAAATTACAGCAAATTCTTTTCTAAATATTATATTTCAAGAGTTCTACCAGAAGCAGGTTTCCCAACGAATATGGAGAAGTTCAGCCCTTTGCAGTCACGAGCCTCAGTGCAAAGAACGGGGAGGAGAGAACGTGGGAGGAGAGAACGTGCTGGAAGCTCTGACAAAGGCGACGCCCCCCCCCCCGCCCCAGCGTCCGGCCGGTGACCACGGCTCAGGCCAGGCGCATCTTCCCCTGCCCTCCAGGCCCCGTTTCCAACGAACCGCTGCCGCCACTTCCGTGGGATTTCGGAGCTGATGCGGCCCGGGCCGCACCCCTCGGCGTCGCCCCTCACAGCCTCCCTGCTCGGTTCCTAAAACCCGCTACGAGCCGCAGCCCCGCTGCTCGGGCTCCTGCGCAGGCCCCAGGCTCCTCTCGGCGCCTTCCAGGGCCTGGGGTCCAGCTCCGCGGCACGTTGCACACCCCGTCCTCCCCCTCTCCATGGCCAAGGCCCTAATCCCGGGGCTCCCCCTTGGCGCTCTGCCCGGGGCCACGGCCTCACCCCACGCTTGCGCGCGGCCAGCTGGCTAGGCGACCTCCTCACTCCTGCCGCGCGTCCGCAGAGACCGAGTTTGCCCTGGTCCGGACAAAACCCGAACGCCCTCACCTGGCGAACTCTTCAGATTTCCACGCGTGCACTCGCCCACAGCCCCTCCCGAGCCTTGCGCCCAGCGGGCGGCACCTTTGCATCCTCCTCCCCTGTGCGGAGACTGCCCTGCCTCTGCGGCCGGCCGAGCTCAGCTCCGGGAAAACAGGTCCCCAGTCTTCTGTTTTGAAATGCGGAGGGGGAGACGAAAGGTCATAAATTTACACGGGGATGGGGCGGGATTCTCTGGGGTGAATGCGATCCTCATGCACATCTAAAATGCACCAAGAAACTCTGAGTTTAGCATGAGAAGCAGTGGACTCCGCAGGTTTTCCTGCGCTCGGGCCCAGCAGGAGGAAGCGCGCGCCCTCAACACACCGCACCCTGCAGCCCGCAGCTGCCCTGGCCACGCTGGTGCAGGAGGCCCCTGTGAGACCCGCGTGTCTCTGCGTGCAGGGCGACACCTCCGCACAGGGCAGCGTCGGCACCTCGCCACAGGTCAGGCCAACCGCTGCCCACGGGGCGATGCCCAGTCCTGCGCCTGCAGACCCCTGGGCGTCCTCAGGCGCTTTGGGTGCTGGGAGCCGCTGTCCCTGTCCACCCCACTCGAAAGCACCTCCTGGGCAGTGGCGGAACGAGGCACAGGGAGCCAGAGGCGAAGTCTCCAGGTTGCACCCCCCTCCCTGGGAAAGTTAGGATCCCCAACGTGACCGAGAAGCAGAGAGGAAGGCTGGAGGGCAGGGCCACAGCCGGCTTTGTTGTACCCCAAAAATCAAAGATCAAAAGTTATGAAAAAAGATAAAAGGCCAAGACGTCTTGAAGGAAAAAGGAGCGCTTTATTTAGGCTGGTACCCAGCGACACAGAGTGCAGGTGGAATTTACACTGCATGTAACTGGGTTAAGGCTTAGACTGACTTATAAAGGGAAAAACCGCAAAAGGGGGTTGGGAAGGTGAGAGGCAGGTTGTTCTGAGAAACAGGCCCATTTTAGGGGAAACATTAACTCATAGGCACATCTGGGCATTCCTGGGGAAACTGGGCATTCTGTTGTTTGCCTAGGGGTCCTGCTGAGGAATTTACCGGAAACAAAGCCTGGGGGCTGTGCAGGGGGTACTTGGGAGGCACAAAGTTCATTTCAGGACAAAGGACCATGGCGCATACAGAACAGAATGGTGGCACTTGAGTTAGGTTACAACAGGCTACCCTCTCCCATGAGCCTGTCCAGTTGCTTGAGTTACCCACTGCGCAGTCCTGCAAGGGGCACAGACCTGGACCTCGGGCAAAGAGCAGCGTGAGACTCGGGGCACAGGGCACAGGGCACAGGGCAGCCTGGTCCCGAGCATGAGCCGATTCTTGTTTTCATTTTCACCCCAAACAGAAATGCAGGAGCCCAGACCCCTGCAGGACCACGGTCTGGGGACCCTGGACGGTTCATATCCTCCACAGGCCATGGGCACCATCACGAAGGAGGCGTCTCCGGGCCTCGGGGTCCCCATCCACCTGCACCTCACTGAGGAAGGGGTGCCTGCTGCCACCAAAGGAGGAAGGGTCCACGGCCCTGCTGCCACCACCATGCACCCCACAGAAGCCTGGGTAGGTGTTTACACAAGGGAGGTGCACTGTCACCTCTGTCAACTCACCCACAGTGGTCACCCAGTGATCATGGTCAGGGCAGGAGGGCACCAAAGGTTTCCCAGGCTGTGCCACAGTCCTAGGGCTCCAGAAAGCTGTCCCCTCACCTTTCTCAGGCTGGAAGCCTGCAATCGAGGTGTCGGCAGTGCTGTTCCCTTCTGAAGACTCAGCCAGCATCTCCAGAGCAAACCTTTCTCCATGCACATGTGTTTCTGGGAGACCTCAGTGCCCCTCTGTGGCCTGCACTTCCCTGTCCCTGCCTCTTTGGCCACCTGTGACCCCTTGTATGTCTGCACCTGGCTTCTCTTCAAAGGACACCCGTCCATGGATTAGGGCCACTCTAGTGTGATTCAGCTACCTCCCTCTGTGAGGACCCTACTTCCCGCAAAGGTCCCACTAGAAACACCGAGGAGAGGGAGGTGGGGGGGGAGCGGACACTGCTCAGCTCCGCACCATGGGAAGGCACAGGAGAGGTTCAGAACCAGGTGCTGTGTGCTAAACAGCACTAACACAGGGTTTTTAAATTGCTTCCTTTAGGTGGGTGAAGCCCAGGGCTGGCAAGTAGACATCCAGGTTAGTGACACAGCCCAGAACAATACTCAGGCCTTGGGACACAGATCATCTCTGGTTCCTTGAGACCACAAGGTCACACAAGGACGCAGGCCACTGTTGGCCGTTGTTTCATAGCAGGGTACAATGCTGGGCCCTGTGGCAGGCAGAATGATGTCCTTACCTTGGTCTCAGGGGGCTGAGAGGATGATGTGTGACATGGCAAAGGGGAATGCAGGACACGGGTGGAATTCAGGTGGCCACAGGGTAGCTGGAGTAGGAGATTACTCTGGGGGATCCGGGTGGGTCCCCTGGAAGCACAGCAGTCCTCCAAAATGGACATGGAGGTCCAGAGAGTGAGAGAGGAGCAGCAGAAAAAAATGCAGAGAGAGATGCTTTGATGATGGCCTTGAGGCTGGAGGGCACATACCAAGATCTGAGGAAAGAGTGACCTCTGAAGCTGGGGGGGAAAATCCAAGAAAACATCATTTCCTGTGGCCTCCAGAAAGGACCAGGTTCCTGGCAACCCCAGTGAGACCCAATTTGGGTTTTCAGCCTCCAGAACTGTAAGACAGTGAACGGGTGTTAGGTCACTGAGGTTCATATTTTATTACAGCAACACTGAAAAGTTATAGCAATGCTCTGGGGGGAATCTCTCAGCTTTTCTTTTAGAGAAAGAACTTCTCATTGCAAGTGTCTTCAAAAGCAGTAGCTTCAATAAATATGGGCCCTGATGTGCGAAACCAGGCAGCTCAGGACTCCCCTCCTGGAAGCCTCTTTGCCACTCTGCCACTCTGTCTTTGTGTCTTTTTGGACCAAACTGGGTCATGTAACTGAGCTAAGGGCCAGGGCACAGGGAAACCTAGAACCTGGTAGAAAGTGATGACATTGTCAAGATGAGACCAGCCAGTCCTGATTCATTACCTTGGGCTGGGTGTGTCACACCCAAAGCGCCCATGAAGGTGCAGGGAGATGAGCTCTGAGGGTCCATGAACAGTGGGACATTATTCATTTCTACAACCCCCTACTGGGACTCACACTAGGGCACTGATACCCTGTAGCATCCAATTAGAAGCACACAAAATACAAACAGAGGCGGCTGTGGTACACTCCATGTAAGAGCACTTTCACCACTGAAAGATGATAGATTACTGAGGAGACAGACATGTTTAACCTGGCTTAAGCATCACACGACATTCGCATGGATTAAAATATCATACGAACCCCATTTATGTGGACAGCAGCCTGGCATTGGAACAGCATAGCTTGGGGCTGGAAGTTTAGGTTTAATTTATGACCAAGGTTTTGAGCTGCAACCCAAATGCTAGCTGCTTGTGTGGTTGTAAACAAAGGCTGGCGATTCCAGAAAGACACAGGTAAGCATAGGTCTGAGCCCAGATGCCCGCATTTGTGGACATGGGTTTGTTCCATGCTTTGTGTAATCACTGATTCCTGCTATCAAAATGGCCCCATAGAAGCTAGAAAAGAAGTGAAGGAAGGAAGGGAAGGGAA
>PVLA01018211.1:0-15123 GCA_004027455.1 Hydrochoerus hydrochaeris | reverse complement strand
GCCTAAGACAGGCACAGGACCAATTGCTGTCCTGCAGGCCCATGACGGGTAAGGCCTGGTTGGGTACATGTGAAGAGTCCTTGACCTAAGACAGGTGCTGTCCTTGCAGGGACTGCCACTCCCATAAATGATAAGGAAAGCAATGTAGGGAGTGGCCTAATAATCTCACACATCTCTTCCTCCTGCGGGCGTCCGGGTGAGTCGGCTTGCATTTTGGGCTGACTCAATGTCAAGATTAAAATGTTAATTGACACCTATTGCCCTGAACCTGGGGCGCTTCCTGCTTGGGGTTGAGGTTAAAACCTATTGTTTAGGATTATCCCTGCCTGGCCCTAAGCCTGGGGCGCTTCCTGCTTGGGGCTGGGGGTGGCTGCCAAAGGTTAGCAAATATATATTCCAGCTTCTAAAAAATAAAGGCGGATTCAGATTCACTCACAGACTGGTGTGCAGTGTTTTCTGTCTCTCAATCGCCGACTCCCTTGACCACCTTTGGGAAACCCTAGCCCTGCCGCAGCTGGACTCCGGCAATTTAATTTTATGACTACACCACAATTTGTTTATTCATAAATGGATTCTTTTTCTGCCATCTGCATTTATTAAACTTTTAATTTAATGCACTACAATATTCAGTCTAAAGTTTCTATTCATTTGTTTTTTATTGTTTCCATTTCTTTGCTGAGTTTTACATCTCTTCATTTCTTAATAGCATATCTTCAATGCTTTGTACGTGTATATTGCCTTTCATTCTTAATTACATATTTATTATACCTGCTTAAAATATTTATCTGCTAAATTCAATACCATTGCAGGGTCACTTTGAATCACATTTTTCTAAATTTTGGGGTGTGAAATGAAAATTAATTACCACGTTTCCATTTATGTACTTTAACTTCTCTGATAAAGAAGAAACATTAATTTTTTTCTCTGCCTACCATACATTCTTATCAATACATTAAAGAATCAGGACTTGCTGAGTACTTACTACATCCCAGTGCTGCATTGGGTTTTACATAGGGAGACAGCTGAAGAATAATCTTCCCTATTGTATGTTTGGGGAAACGCGTAAAAAGGTTATGTTGGTAATCCATGGTGAAGTAGAAATTGATCAGAATTAAAGCACAACAAGAAGAGGTGTATGTCAGTCTAAAATTGGAAGTACTTCTGAATACCATTTTGCAAAGGCAGATACTTAAATCTTTGGAAAAAAATATTGCTAGTGACATCTCTAGGTAAGTAATCACATTAGCCATCTAAATACCTATGTTTATGATCCTAATAACTTACAGGCGTCGGTCAAAAGATGACTTTTGTTTGCTCATTTCTATATTTCTATTGACAAACTGTGGGTATCAGGCAGAAGAAACAGAGGCCGGTTTTCATTTTCCGGTAGAAATGCAGTTTCCTAGCAGAGGTTCACATGTGTAGCTTAGGACACATTGCCACTCAGTGTGGTTTATGAAGTTGAAGTTTATGCAATTGTCTTCTCAATCTAAGTTAACTATTATATAGTACCAATCAAATAATGTAAAATTAGATGTGATCTTAAAGGCATGGCTCACTTTTTGTTACATATGGAAGTGAATTTCCCACAGTTTTCATTTTTTTTTTTTTTTAACAGACAAGCTTTCTGTTAAGCATCCTGTGAGAGTCCTCTTCCAGTCCAGATGGTGTGGCCAGGCTTGAGGTTTAACTGCAGTCTTTGGAAGTGTGTATATCATGGTGTTTACAACACCAGAGCAAATGTCTAAGTGACTGGGTTTGGAAACTATGGCATGCAGGGAGCTTTGCTGCTTTTTGTCATTAAACATAGCAGTGATTTTCTTTTGATTCTTCTTTTCTCCACCTTTCAGTAACGTCAGGAAGATGGGATCTTCAGCATGCTTCTGCCATGACCAGGGTACACAACACAAAGTCCTTGAGGAACTGTAGGCAATGATAACATCTTCCTGTTCTCAGGAAGATCAGGGTCTGAGGTATCTACTCTGGCTATTCCACCCTGCAGAGAAAAAAAATTGAAGAACATATGAAATTTTCACATAATGCTCAATCTTATAAAAGGAGGATGATTCTTTGTTCTTGATTCAGCACACCACATAATTACAGAACATTTTCTGTACTTATTTCTGATCCTCAAAAGGGTTATATCTAGGGCACAAAGGTGACCTACCCCTGCCCTCGAGGTCTGCCACCACCTCAAGCCTCCTCTGCACTAGGGCACATAGGTCAGGCTGGCTCTCACAACAGGGCAGCTGAAAGCACTCTCAGCAACGCCCCCATCCCTCAGCTCCCCAGGAGGCCTGGGGGACCAGTTCTGCCCCTGAAAAGCTTCCTCAGCAGCAGCCACTCTGAGCTCAAGAAGAAGCCTGATGTGGTTGCTTTCAGGATGCTGCAATTTAGGAATGACCAACGAGAGACTCGGGACAGCACTTTTCTCATTTTGCTGAACTTTCTGGAATACTTTTTAAACAGTGCTTTCCTGTGACCAGGTTGAGAAGTGTTGATTAAAATAAGGATGTTTGGTGTTTTTTGAATAAGATTACAGAGTCTTTTTCTTGCTATAAGGAAGGGCCTACCAATGTGGTGTGTTAGAATTATTTCAAGATCAAGAAAAAACAATGAAGGGAATATTTATACATTTATACACATTTAGGTGCAAATATAAATGTGTGCATATCTGAAATGGAAGCACTCTTTCACATAATATCATTTTTAGTTATATTATTTGCTTGATTAAATCTTTTTTCAGTCTTTATCATTGACTTCAGAATAATGTACAAGCCTGTTGTAATAGCTAATAATTTTCATCAAGTGTTTTCTGCTTCTTGATGTAGTTTCATAGTTTTTGTTATTCACTTTCCGTTGCATGCTCCAGCCATTCTGAAGTAGTTTTGTATTATTTTCCCAAATTAAATCTTGACTTGGTACATTAGTGCATTTTACTGCCTTTTCCTACAATACTCTCTCTTTGACCTTACCTTTGTGTAGCTCTTTTATGGGTCTTGATTTAGACATGACCTCCTGATGTCATTTTCCCTTTCATGATTATTTCCAATTATATACCTCTGTGGCATGCTACATTCTACTTTTCTCCTGTGATACATTTTATTGTTGTACAATGTTATAACTCACTCCTAGGCATTGTGTGCTTTCTTAAAGCAGCAACAACGTATATTTCTTCCCTTCTTCTCCTGTATTCAAGTCCAAAACACACATTAAGCATAAAATGAGTAATTTCATTTATGCAATCTCTGGTAAACAGAACACATAGTGACTTCACAAAAGGTATGGTTTCTCATTTTAAATTGGCAATATGGTTATTTTACATGGTGATTTGTGAATTTTATGACAATAATATAAACATATATTCATAACAGTAATGCAACACACATTTCTACACATATAAATTGATATATTATATATAGTTGAAGTACACTCATAAGTATATATGGTTACATTTTGTACTCATCTGGACATGGGTGCTCTGGAAATATACAAATGAATATATATCGCATTCATGTAATCTCATATATATGTAAAATTCATAGCACAAGCCTGGCTTCCAGCCCTAAAACTCTTTAATTTATCTCTTGTTTCATATGTGCTGTTCCTATATTGAAGATGATTGCCTTTACTCTTCTTTTTTATAATTTTTATTTGTATTAGTACATGTTTGCAGTGCATAATGGTGACATGCACCATGGAGAGTTGTTACATGTACATAACACATTTTAATTCTTTTTAAATACCCTTTTCCTCCTCTCCCTACCCCCTTCCATCATTTCTTGGTTCCTTTCCCATTTACAAAATATCTATCTCCCTGTTTCTTATCACCTATCTTTTCATCATGTTCTCTAAATTATTTATACTTTGGGTATTTTAAGTTGTGTGCCTATTTCGATTTTTGTGGTCTTGAAGCACATCCATTTTCCTACAAATGACTCAAATTCATCCTTCTTTATGACAGTGTAGTACTCCATTGTGTTTAAATACCATATTTTCTTTATCCATTCATTTGTTGATGGGCATATAGGCCACTTGCAAGAATAAGCTATTATAATTTTGCTACGGTACATACAGTTATGTGTGTATCACCATAATATAATGTCTTTAACTTTTTTGAGAAGACAACTACAAAAGAAATAGCTAGGTAGAATGAAATTTCTATTTTTGGATTTTTATAGAATCTTCATACCAATTTCCATAGAGTTTGTACTAGTTTACATTCCCAACAAAAATTTACAAGGGTTCCTTTTTCCTTGCAGCCTTGCCAGCACTTGTTATTATTTGATTTCTTGATGATTGCCATTCTTTTTGGAGTAAGTTGGAATGTGGGGAGTGGCTGAGCTAGAGATCCATCACACATGCAGGGATAGAGCAAAGCCAGCCCTGAGGACATGGGGTGCCTGGGCTGAGCCAAGGGAACAAGTTGTCTCAGCCCTGTGAACACAGAGCATCTGAGGTGAGCCAGGTGGATAAGTTGCTAGGCAGAGGAGTTTCACCTGAAACCAACCTGCCAAGTGCATAAATAAATGCACTGCAGCTATTGGATGGCTCTTTCTCTCTCCCCAGGAGAGGGGGCTCCACCTGACCTCAAGCTTTCTGCACCCTGACTCTTGTCTGTTTCTTCATCCTCCACTGTCCTCCTCCCAGAAATTTCAGGAGCTGTGCTGGATGCAGCCATGGAATCTCAGTGATGTTTTAATCTACACTTTTAGAATGATCGGAGATGCTGAACATTTTGTCATGTGTTTACTGGTCATTAGTATTTCTTCTAAGAAGTATCTATATATTTCAATTGTCCATTTTTGATTGGATCTTTTATTTTGGAAGCTAAATGTTTTTGATTTATGTACTCTGGATATTAGTCTCTGTCTAATATATATCTGGAAAATTTTTCCCATTCTATATGTTGTCTCTTAACTCTCTTAGTTGTTTCCTTTGCTATGTAGAAGCTTAAATTTGATATAGTCCCTTTGTTGATTCTAAAAATTGTTTCTAAAAATATAGTCTGTTCAGAAAACATTTGCATATGCCTAAGTCTTCAAGAGTTTTATTCATTTTATCATCCAGTAAAATCAGTATTTTTGTTTTAATATCTGGATTATTGATCCATTTTGATTTTAATTTGGTACAGTATGAGAGAAATGGTCTAGATTCATATTCCACATGTGGATAACTAATTGTCTTAGAACCATTTGTTCAAGAAGCTTTCTTTTCTCCAGCTTTTGGCTCCTTTGTCAAAGATCAGACAGCTGAATGTACCTGGGGTTGTTTCTGTTCTGTTCCATTGATCCGCAAGCCTATTTCTGTGCCAGTACCATGCTGTTTCTATCATTGTAGCTTTGTAAATTAGCTTGAAATCCAGGATGTGATGCATTCTGCTTTCCCCTTGTTGTCTAGGATTGTTTTTGCTACTCTGGGTCTCTTCTGGCCCATGTGAATTTTAGAAAGGTTTTCTCTAGTTCTGTGACAAATATTGTTGATATTTTTATTGTGATTGCATTATATCTATGTATTTGTTTTGAAAGTATGGTCATTTTGATGTTCTTGATTCTGCCTATCCAGGAACATTTTTCTGATGTCTTTCCATTTTTCCAATGTCTTCTTCAATCTCTCTCTGTCTCTCTGTCTGTGGCTCTCTGTCTCTTTCTGTCTCTCTGTCTCTGTCTCTCTCTTTCTCTGTCTCTCTGTCTCTGACTCTCTCTCTCTTTCTGTTTCTGGCACTGAGAGTCAAACGAGGGTCATTATGCATGCTAGACAAATGCTCTACTACTGAGTTGCATCCTTAGCCCCTTTAACATCTTTTTTCAGGATAATGCAGTTTTCATTGTAAAGGTTTTCTGCTTCTTTCATTAGGTTGACTGCTAAGTAATTTTTGAAACTATTGTGAGTGATATTGTTTTCATAATTTCTTCTTTGCTGTGTTCATTTCTGATGTACAGGAACACAATTGATTTTTGTGTGTGGATTTTGTGTCCTGCTGCTTTGCTGAATTTATCAGTAGGGTACTGAATAGACTTTTTGGTTCAACCTAAAGAATCCTGTTTTCTGCAAGTAAGCATAGCTTGACTTCTTCCTTTACTGTTCCTATCCCTTTTATTTTTTCTCTTGCCTGATTTCTCTGGCTGAAGTTTTGAGTACTATATTGAATAAGAATAGTGATAGTGAATGGTCTTGTTTTCCTCATTTTAAAGAAAAACCCTTCAGCTTTACACTATTTCACATGATTTTACACTAGACTTTTCATGTATGATTTTAATCCTTGTACATTTATTTTTTTCAGATTTTTTTTAAAAAGCATAAATAGTTGTTTAATTTTGTCAAAGGCTTTTTCTACATCTGTTGAGATGGTCATACAATTTTTGTTTTTGCTTCTCTTTATGTGATGTATTCCATTGTATTGATTTTTGTGTCTTAATTTCATTACTTTCTGCTCTGATCTTTATAATTTCCTTCTTTGTACTAGCTTTGGATTTGGATTGCTCTTCTTTTTCTAAGGTGCATCATGCAGCTTTTTATTTGGACCCAAGCTGTTTTTCTGATGTGGCCATTTATAGCTACAAATTTCCCTTTTAAGACCACTTTCATGTTTCCCATAAATTCCAGTATGTTATCCTGTGATTTCAGAAGCTGTCTGTTTTTTCTTTAAGTATGCTTTATGGGCTAATATGTGGTTCATTTTGTCAAAAGTTTCATGTGCTTTCGAGAAGAATGTGTATTCTGTTTTCACTGTAAAACACTGTAGGTATACATAATATCTATTTGCTAAAAAGCATGGTCTAACTCTGATATTTCATTGTTGAATTTTTTTTCTACTTGATCTGTTTTGAGAATGGGATATTGAGATACCTCAGTATAATTGTGTTAATGTTTATCTGATGTTTTATGATCAATAGTGCTTATTCAGTGCATGGGTGATTGGTTTGTGTGTATTCTTAATTCTTACCTCTTTGGTTAAATTGTTCCCTTAACCAAAATATATTGACTTTCTAATTAGTTTTGGCTAGAAATCTACTTTGAAAATAAGGTAGCCACTCTTACTTGTTTTGGGTCTCAGATTGCATGAAATGTTGATTTCCATTCTTTGATTTTTAGTTTGTGAATTTATTTTGGATTAAATGGGTTTCTTATATATGGCGTGTTGGAGTTTATTTTCTGATTCAATCTGCCTGTGTCATTTGATTGAAAGCTGAGACCATTCACACTGAAAGGTATTGATTTATTCCTGTCATTGCATTATTTTCCTATTGTTGATTTCTCTTTATCCCCTTCTGTTTTAGTGCTCAGCCTATTTAGCATATGCAGTCCATCAAGATTTTGGGGCATTATTATTAAGAATTTTTTGGAGGGGCTGGGGATTTAACTCAGTGGCGTAAGTGCCAGCCTGGTAAGCGCAAGGTAGTGATTTCAATAACCGATACAAAAAAAAAAAAGTTTTGGAGTGACCACTTGGTGGCCATGAATTTATTAAAGTGCTCTTTGTAATGGAAAGATTTTTTACCCATCAATTTTGAAAGAGTTTTTCAGGATGTACTAGTCTGGGTTGGAAGTTGTCTTCTTTTAGGGTTTCTTTTAGAAACTCCAGTTTCTCCTATCCTTTAAGATTTGTGTTGAGAAGGCTGCTGTAATTCTAATAGGTTTGTTTTTACAAGTGATTTGTTGCTCTTTTGTAACAGCTTTTAAGATTCTGTCCTGTGTTGGATTTCTGGAATTTTGATATGTTTTGGATAAATTCTTTACTGATCATGGCTATTTGGAGTTCCATATGGCTCATTTATCTATAAGTCAAATTATTTACCCATACTTGCAAAATTTTCTGCTATTATTTTTGTAATTTTTTTTGCATTCTTTTTGTATTTTTTTTTTTACTAATTTTAGTTAATTGTAGATTAGTGTTCTTTGTATTACATATCTGCCTTTGCATCTGTTTTTCATGTTCTCCTGTTTCTAAGCTTTCTCTGAGTATATGGGCACATGCGTCAGCCCTGTCCTCTAGTTCTGACAGTCTGTCCTTACACTGGTCACTTCTGCCTTCTGTACTTTTAATAGAATTTTTTTGTGTCATAGATTTCTGATTGGTACCTTTTCTTGGATTTTATTCTTTTGCTAAATTGGTCGTTCACTTTTCATGTATTTTTGTTTATCTCAGCTTTCTTATTATTAGTGTCTTCTATAGCAACTTATTGTTTTTTCTTATTGTTGATTTTTTGTTGCTTCTTATAATTCAGTTGTTTGACTCGTAATTTTCTCCCCATTGATGTCCCATGATTCATCTTGGTCTGATTTAAGCACTTTTAGAGGCATTTGTTTTCTTCTCTCTCTCTCTCTCTCTCTCTCTCTCTCTCTCTCTCTCTCTCTCTCTCTTTCTCTCTCTCTCTCTCTCTCTCTCCATGTGCATGCTTGCTAAGAGTTGCAGTGAATAACAGTGGAAACACTTTGTTGTTGGTATGTAGATCTTTTTAGTTAGTGTCTGCTCTCTTGCACTGCGCTCTAGGCATGGCTAACGGTAGGTCTTTGCCCATGTCCCATGACTAGACCATCTCCTTTAATTTGGGTCAAGGGAGTATGCTGTGTAATTGATCTAGCACCCAGTTTTCTGAAAATGAATCACAATATCATTGATAACATAACCAGGTAGTAGCCTACAGTAAGAACAATTAATAGCAATAATTGTACCACCCTGGTACTAGCAACAGAATCAGTAAAAATAATAGTCAAGGACAAACTGGATATTGACATATCATAAGAAGCAACAAAATGCAGCACTGTACTATCTTTAATAATGGAAAAGAGATCTTTAACTTTGATATAGATGAAAAAACAAATCAGTATTGATATGAAGTAAATATTTACTGAATGCAACAAGTTCAGCATAATTAACAGCAGAAAATAATTGAATAAAAATAGCATAGAGTCAACTGAGCATCTAAAGATTTCACAGCTTGGTCATAATACTAGTCAAGATAAAGGTGGTAGGAAAGGAGAGAATGAAAAACAGTACAATTTCAGAAATAAAGAATAAAAGTGAGATGAAGGATCCTGTTAAGAAAAATAATGCAAACTAATAGATTTAGATAAAATCAACAGAAAAGAGCAAACAAGAAAAAGAAGAAAAAAATAGAACACCCCAAAAAATAAAGGAAAAAAGAAAGGAGAAAAAAGAAAGAAAATCACTGTAAACTCTTAAAAACCAGGGGGGAAAGGCTGAGTCAGAAGAAGATTCCTCTGTGTTTTCTTTCTGGGTCTGCTGTATTAGAATCCATCAGATGCGGAGGAGCGATAGTGAGTCATTACTAGGACCTTTTTGTTTCCACACTTAGGTTTTCGTTTGTGAACTTTGAATCCTGCATGTCTCTCCTGATACGCATGGTGAGTCAGTGGTTTCCACTCTGAGGTCATGTTCACTCTACCTTCTCCCAACTTCTCTATCCTTCTGTGCACCCCAAGTCAAGGCTTTCTCCTCTTAGATTTGCAGCCTGTGAGTTTGTGAGGTGGCCTCCACCTCACGCCAGAGGCCCCTTTGTCCTTATACTCCAGGCTGTGTCAACTGTCGAAGCCAAGCATGTCCCTGAGCTGTTGACAGGTGGGGAAGTCAAACAGACTGTTTCTTGTATTGGCAGCGGGATGGGGTGGGGAAGTGTCTGCTGGACTTAATGCCATCACTGTCATACCCTGCTCCCTCTAAGGCACACGTGACTGGCCTAGCTTCTCACCATGGAGGGTGGGACCCTTACGTCCCCCCCAGCCAGAGTTTAAACACCTCAGGTGAAGTCGCTGTAGTAGAGTAACCCTAGAAATCCGGAAGCAGAGTGTTCTGTAGCTAAGTCGTAACAATTAACAATTATCCCCTTCCCAGGAAGGCTCCTGTTAAACATTCTCAACTATTATGGGCACTTGCCTGGAATTTCTTCTCCTACTCTAGCCTGCCGTGCAGAAGTAGTTACTTTCAGAATAAAACCCTGTGCTGTTTTTATAATTTACAATAAACGTAGTCTTTTTTTTTTTTTTTTTTTTTGGGCTAAAGCTACGGCTCAGTTTGTTGTTTCTCCCTGGAGTTGCAAAGCTTTCTGGGCTTATTTTGTGTTAGCAGAGAGAGGCCCCTCCCTGAGATCAGGGATTAGTTTTGCTCACTGCTTCATTCTTTTCTCTGCATTATGCTGAGTGTCTCCAAATTCTCTGCAGTTGCTTTTCTACTTTCTCTTTTCAGGTCCTTCCTGAGTCCTGGAGATCTATTTTTTCTTTATCAAGTTGTTGTTTTTTATATATCTTAATTCCAAGTTCCAAAGAAGTTGTATGTTGCTCTGACATTTTTATTTTGTCTTTAATCTGCCATTTTTTAATCTCTCTTCTATTTTGCAAACTGGTCAATTCCTACTAAATATTCAGATGGCAACACACACTGTAGGTCCTTGACTCCCCTTCAAGACTAGGCTGAACTGGTTCTTTTATATTCTTACATAATGCTTACTTTATGTTGGTCAAATATCTAATTACTTAATTAGATTATAAATCAGTGAGACAAGGCATTATGTAAGTTTTTCATTATCACAGCATGTGACATGTATAGAACTTAAGGAATACTTATTCACTGTTTGAAAAATCTGAAAGCAATATTATATTACCTGGAAATTATTGTCCTTACATTGTCAGTTAAGGTCCCTATATAAGAGGCTAGAATGTTGATTCACTTGCTCAGTATTACACAACTTGTTCATGGCCTGCTCAATGCTAGAAAGAAGCTCATTATCAAAACAGGCTGAGGACAGGAGGATGTGATGAATGATGTAGAACAAGTGAACTGTAAATGTCAAACCAATGTGAAGAGCTCGAATTAAAAATTAGAGATGAAATTGTACCTCCCAAATCGCGGACCTCTCCCATCTGTGAAGGCTCTATTTCATTACTTTTCATTTACTTATTTTTTCATTCTCTTTCCCTCCCCTTTCTCCCTCCTCTTTCCTCCTGCCATTTCTTGTTTCCCAGCCACTGGTAAAAGATCTTTCTACTTCCTACTTATCTATCTTCCATTTTGTTATCTATCATCTATCTATATACCTATTAACTATCTATCATCTATCTATCTATCTTTCTATCTATCTATCTCTATTTAGCTATTTTTGATTTTTTTATGTAAGAGAAACCATGTGATATTTAGGCTTGTGTGTCTGATTTATTTTACTTAATATGTTCTCAAGTTGCATCCATTTACTTAAAATACATCAAGTTTGCCTTTCAATATGACAGAGCAGTACTCCATTATGCAGGGAATGAAAAAAAGGTAAGATTTATTATGTACATGTACCAAACCGCCACAATGATTGTAATAATTATGTACTGCAAATGTGTATTAATTAAAAATGGAATTTAGCATTCCATTTGCTGGTCCAGTTCTGTAACCTTTGAAGTATAGAGAAGGCATCAATATATTTTCCTGTTGTAGAATCCCCTCAAACACAGGTATGAAATAAGGTAAATATAATAGCAATTAAAGTGAAAAAATATTCTTTGTAACTGAATTTTATAATTTGGTTTGGAGAACTTAGAAATCATATTAAATATATCTAAAAGTAAGAAAAGTGAGTTTATTGCCCATGGGCTATAGAGTATTAGAAGTAGTTTTTTAAGGAACCTGGATATGTAGTAATTAGGCTGATTATTAATATACATCTTCAAATTTGCTGTAATTGAAATGAAGTAATTCATGACAGTTGTCTTTCTCCACAGCTGTTTGAAGACAGCAACATCTCTCATTTACTCTACACTTTAGCTGATGTCTCTGGCTGCAGCTTTGAGTTTAAGCACAGATTCTGGGCACCTGAGAGCAACTGATATCCACAGCGGTGTTAAGTACATAAGATTTGGGATTGAGAACCTGAGATGTGTATGAATTTAAATCCATTGTAACTATGGAGAGCAGTGCTTGATATTCATTTCTTCTTTTTAGTTTTTTTTTTTTTTGTCTTTTTGAGACAGAGTCTTGCTATGAAGTTCAGACTGGTCTTGAGCTCGCTTTGTAGCCCAGGCTGGTCTTGAACTCACAACAATCCTTCTGCCTCAGTCTCCCAAGTGCTGGGATTACAGGTGTGAGCCACCACACCTAGCCTTCCTTTTTCGTTCTTGTTTATATACATTAACCAAAGATATTGGGATTTTCCTTTTCTTACACCAAAGTAAGGAATTAGCAGAAGTGGAACAAATATTGTATATGAAATTGGTTCTCCTTTGCTTGGATATGGAGGAATCAAGGAATGCAGTCCACACTGAGTGTACAGCATTGTCTTCATGTTCAGAAAGAATAAATGAGAGAAGTGACCTGTCTATAGGCTGTACCCTATAGTGACACTGTAATTACTCTTCTTTTACTGATGATGACTTATTGGAAACAACATAATGTGATATTCACACTCAGCTGTAAGAATTCATACAGAGAACAAATCAGGTTTTGAGAGAGGTGCTGATCTAAGTAGTGTTAAAAATGGGTGAAGTTTGTAAAGTTGAAGGCAAAGGAAACTTAGAATACATAAGCAGTGTACTGTAGGTGATAAAATTGTTTACCATGAAGACACAAGTTAATAATTCTGATACTTCTGTTTACATTTACTGAAATTAAGTTATTATGTAAATGGGTGGTGTGAGCCAGGTTTTCCTCTTTTACCATGGAAATGTATAGGCAATTAAGGGGAGGAAGATAGTTTAAGGTTCAGTGAGAAGTAAAGTTTAACTTAATGTAGATACGGATGGTTGTGTTACAATAAATATTTATAACTATGTGAATATAGACAAGTTAGTATTTATGTGGCTTATTTTTTGCATAAAGACATTCTTTCAACTCAGAGAACTTAAAATGAAAGACACTGTAATAAATTCAATAAACATATCTAATGCCCAGGCTTAAAAATATGGTACTAACCATCCTTTTCTTGGGGTTGCGCTACTGTCCAATGAGCAATTAGTGGGGGCAGTACTGCTACCACCTAAAAAAAAATATGGTACCATCCTCTGTTAAAAGAAACAAATGACTTAGTGAAATAGTTAATTCTAGGGCCGTGGCTGGAAATCTAAAGAGTAGACCAGCAGCATTTGTAGTACCATAGAGTAAAAAAAGTACTCAAGATGTGTGCACGTGTGCATGTGTGTGCATGTGTGTGCACATCCATCCACCCACTCACTCCTGTGGACACTGAGGGGTGCTTGTCCAAGAGACCTGGAGTCAAGTGAAAAGTGGTTAAAGCCGGTAAAGTTTCATAAGAGATAAATATTACATTACAATACAAAATAAAAATAAAGCTCCTATAATGATATAAATGACTGAATAAATTAATGAAGAGAAAAGAATTTTCTTCTTTATAGAAACTTCCAAGTAACTTGCATAGGTGCTCCACTTTCAAGAAGGGCAGCCTAACGCCAGCAGTGTAAGTGTGCACACGGACTTTCTCTCGCAGAGTACAGCATGCCAAGGAGTGAGGGAGGATCTTTGCAGGGGAGACTCTGGGTGAGACTCTAGTTTAGCCAGATGATCAGGATCAAGATCAACACTCAGAAATCATATTGATAATAAGTACTCCTGTTGTGATGTGATGAAAATAACCTTCTTCCTCTGTGAAGCAAAAACTTCAATCTAATAATGAGAAAAACACCAGGCACATGCCAATAGGAAGGTATTCTACAGTACCTTAACTGTGCTCTTCAATACTTTCAACATCATGAAAACCGAGAAAAGTGTGATAAACTGCTACATCCCAAAATAGCTAACATGCGAACTGGATGTAATGTGGTGTCCTGGGTGAGATCATGGAACGCAAAAGGGACATTTGGTAAAAATTAAGGAAGTTTGAACAAAGTGTGTGCTTTATTGTATGTACCCATATTGGTCCATTAACACTAACAAATATGGTCTATGACATGTTAGCAATAAGGGAAACTATGGGAATATATGGAAGTGGAATAAATGGGAACTTTTTGTAATTTCTTCTCAATTTTTTTTGTAAATACTAAATGTTTTTGAAAAGTCCATTAATTTAAGAAAAACAAGATTCAGAGATAAACTAGATATTAGAATTAGCTAACAGTGTTTGAATAGTCATTATTAATACAAGAATTTGCAAGAAAAAGGATAGTATGGTTAAATAATAAAGGGAGATATTTTCAGAGGAATGGAAAATTTAAAAAACAATCAAAAGTTCCTTTATGGAGTGTTTGGCATTTTTATACATAAGATTATGTTATATACAGAGACAATTCTACCTCTTTCATGAATTGGATTCTTTTTATTTCTTTTTCTTGTCAATTGCTTTAGTTAAGACTTCCAGTGGTTGAATAAAACAGGTGAAAGTGGCTACCATTGTGTTTTTCTTCATATAAAGGGGAATTTTCCAGATGTTCCCCATTAAGCATGATGGTAGTTTTAATGGTTGATACACTGTGTCAACTTGAGAAATTACAAGTTTAATAAAGTGACTCAGCAGGGGCCAGGATTCTTACTTTGTAAACATCCTCATCCTAATCAAGAAGAGGTTAGGGAGATGTTGTGAGTGTTACATTTGCCCTGGGGCATGGTAGCCTACTTATAGTATAAGGGAGAAAAAGAGGCTTGCTCCTCCCGCTTTTTGCCCTTTCTGCTTTTAGTGTCTTCTGCGGGCATAAAGTGTTGCCCCTGTGCCATACTACACTTAGTGTAGAGACAGCTGATTATGGACTGAAACCTCCACAAACTGTGAGCTAAATAAGCCTTTCCTTTCTTAATTTTGTCTCAGCAATGGGAGAAAAGTAACCAAGGAAGTAATTAGGGGTTTTTCATATGTGGCCTTTAATATTTTGATTATTTCCTTTTGCTTTTTGGTTATTGATAGTTTTTGATCCGGCCTGCGGACCAATGCGTGGGTTTTCCCCTAGAGGAAGGAAAACGGGGCGGGGGCAGGGTGAAGAGAGAGAGAGACGGAGGCAAGTTGAAGTTTCCCAATCAAACCTCGTTTATTGAGGAAGTGTCCCTGGCTTATAAAGAAGCGGGGGCAGGAAGTTACGGATGGGTCACTGTCATTTCCTGGGTGGGGCGAAAGGATCCTGGGAAATGTAGGCCGACGCACTGGATGCCCACAGGAGGGAGAGATGGAGCGGCAGCCATGA
>PVLA01018210.1:0-15121 GCA_004027455.1 Hydrochoerus hydrochaeris | reverse complement strand
AAAAAAAAAAAAAAACCAACCCAAAACCAGTAAGAAATCACTAGTTGACAATTACATATTTTCCTCCTAAAAGTAGTTGTTCAAGTTACAAAAGTAAAACATACAAAGTAGACAGTTAAACAGTGAGACTGCAATCAGCTCTGTTCATCTCTCCAACAAAAAACTTAGTATTATGGTTATCAATCCTACACACTCAAACATACATGCAGTTATATCCTTTAGGATACTTTCCTTTCCTCTCTCTCTTTCTATAATAACTATAATCAATTCTCGTAAACTGTTTAGAAGTTCTACACATGTATAAGTCTCTACATGCATACCTAGCCTTTCTGCATTAGAGGGAAAAACAAACCAAAACAAGTCAACAATACAAATTCCTAGAGAAACACGAAATGAGAAGGACATATAAAACCACAATACTAGGTGATCGATGGTTGTCACCATGATGTCTCCTGTTATTTTCAATAAAATTGTCTATATCATCAGGCATAGTATAATTAAACTTAGTGGTATGGCACTATTAATAAAATCTAAACATTGGAGACATTATAGGACTTCAAAGGCAGTTAATAATCAAACCAGAATGGGTATCCTATTGAATCCTGTCATCTTCAGAGTAGTTACCCCTACACCCAGACTTGACACCCTCAGGCATACCAGATTGGAATAAAATCAGTCAAGACAAAACAGCAATATAGCCAATCTTCTCTGCCTCATCTCTGCTATGCTATTTTTCTGTCATTGTTGTTTACTTTTCTCCTTCATTCCACTGTCTGCCCCTTTCACTGAGGCCTTTCTGCCATTGTTCCTGGAACCTGGGGGGTTTTCTTCTCTCTAGAATGTCCTTCAGTATTCTTTGCAGGGTTGGATGATTGATGGTCACGAACTCCCCCAGTTCCTCTTTGTCTTGGAAATATCTTGTGTTTCCATTAATTTTGAGAGACAGTTTTGCAGGTTACGTCAATCTGGGTTGGAGGTTATTTTCTTTCAGGGCTTGGAATATTTTGCTCCAAGTTCTTCTTGATTTGATAGTTTGCATCGAGAAGTCCACTGTGATTTTGATGAGTTTTCCTTTATAGGTAATATGTTTCTTTTCTCTGACTGCTTTTAATATTCTGTTCTTGTGATGGATTTCTGGGATCCTGACTATTATATGTCTGGGTGTAGATCTGTTTTGATTGTAGCTGGCTGAACATCACTTCCTATGCTTGAGAAGTTTTCCTTAATTATTTCTGTGAATCGCCTTTTTATTTCATTTGTATTTGTCCCTGCTTCTTTGTTTACATTTTTTATTCTTAAGTTATAAATCCTCTTATCATCTTCTAGCCTTTGTATTGCTAATTCCTGGTTCCTTGTTATTTTTAAGAGATCCTTCCTTTCGTGATCATACATTGCAAACCTATCTTCAAGTTTTAAAAGTCTGTCTTCAGTTTCTTTTAAGAAGTTTTTCCAGCTTTCAGTGGAGTTTTTAATTTCCTGATGTTCTCTTTGGATCTGTTTCATGTATTCTAGATTTTGTTTATATTCTTCATCAAAGGCTTCTCTCCTTTCTCTGGGTTCCTCCATTCTTCCATTTGTGTCTTCTTGAGGAGTACTCAGCATTTCTTTTATTAATCTTCTTATATCTTGCTTCACCTGAGTTAGAATGTCAGATTTAAATTTGTCAATGAGGTCACAGAAGTGTTTCTTTCTTTCCGATGAGGCCGTGTCTGATACTGCATGTCCGCTGCCCTCAGTCTCCTCTGTACTCACCCCTCCTGGGCTTATTTTCCCTGGGTCAGTGGTTGAAGGCCTTTTGCTGTTTCCGTCTTGTCATGCTTCTGGTTTCCCTTAGACAGGTGAACGGTGCAGGTGTCTGGACCTTTATGCATTGCTTACAGTCCCTCTGCAGCTTCCTGGCTAGGGCAGGGCCTCCCTCCCCTGTCTGCTGTTGATCTGTGAGGTGCACGTGGGGCGGTGGTGTGGGCTGGCCCCTCCCCTCTCAATCAGTGAGTGACTTCAGCACGTTAGTCTGTGCCCTGCGGATGTCACAGGTTCGGGACAGCTTTGTCCCAGGCTATTGGGTCCCGATCAGGGGCATGGCCCAGCCCAGGCAGATCCCACCAATCCACTTTGGGCCAAGAGCCACCGACTGAAGCCGCCTCAGCCCTTGATTCAAGCCTGTCCTGCCCAAATCCAGTATGTCATCCAGCTGGTGATCTCGCTCTGGGGAATCCAGTTCCCAGCACTCACCAAAGTCTGTGCAGCTCCGCTCACCATCTCCACTCCCCATTGCAGACACCTCTCCTCAGGCCAAGGGTCTTGAGCTCAGCAACCCTCCACCCCCGCTCTAGGCAGGACCGCGACCCACTGGATCAGGAGTCACCAGACTCCAAGACACGCCCAGTACAGCCACCAGAGAGTGCCCAGCTCCAGCCCTCTTCTTCTTCTTGTTTTTTTTTTTTTGTTAACTATTTTTCTTTTCCTCAGTTTCTTCCTGGGTTGTGAGAATTCCTCTCCTTTCATCTGGTCCTCTCCATGGTGTCAGATTCCAGCATTTGAGTTGTTTTTCTCAGAGAGGTTCTCTATCATGCTACATCTCAGTCAGCCGTCTTGGATCTCCCTGGGTGCCAATTCTTAATTGTGGTGAATTCATCCAGGAAGTGCTACCTGATAAGGCCTTCTCCTCACCATACAGGTGTCCTTTGCCAGGCAAAATCTGACTTCCCTGACCCTTTCTCACCCTGCAAAAGATAGTTCTTGCTTGAATTCTCCATTGATAAGGGTATCTCTAAAGAGTAGTGAGGTCTGCCATTTACATTCCCATCTTAATTAACCACATACCACGTTTTACTGGCAGCATTTAGTTTCTTCTATAGATTTTTTTCAACTGCAAATCTTTGGAAGAAGAGCTACATTGTAGCTAATATTTATTGCCTATTTAGGACAGATGCTTCAGTCAGCGTTTTGTGCTTTATTTTGTCCAATCTTAATAAAATCTAGTGAGATAGATGGATGGTACTATTCTTGTTTTTACAGACAAGGAAACTGAAACTTAGCAGAGGTGTGTGACTTGGCCAAGTTTACTGAGCTAATAATCAGCAAAGTTGGTATTAAAATGCAGTTCAGACTTCAAGACCTGAGGTCTTTACCGTTATGGAACAATGGAGAGATTGATCAAAATGTTCACCTGCTCATTTATTCAAATGTTGTGTTAACGATCCCACTCTGAACTCATCAAGGCAATGCTGATAGAGTTTTTATGCCTTTGAAGACCACGGATAGTGCATAAATCAATGCACAGAGGTGTAGCTGTAGCTCAGAGGTGAGATTTTGCTTAGCAGACACAAGGTTCTGGGTTCAATCCCCAGTCAGAGGTGAAGAGAGTAAGATGGGCAATCCTCCTTTAACGCTCACCCACGCAACGACTGTTTGGACCCAAGATTTGCCGTTTGGACTTGACAACATGTCAATTTTTTTGTACCGTTCTGGGCATCTTGTTTATAGAAGCTCAATGTCTTTTTTGTATAATACACCTTGTATATACAGTATTGTAGTTTTTGCTGATTGTACTGTACAATACAACATTGTAGTTTTGTGTTTGGTTATATATGAATGTACTGCATGTATGGGTTATTCAAATGAAAGTGAAGTCATCAAACTGGAATTTCCTTTGACCGTTTCTTTGTTCCAAAATTGTAAGGAACATACTATACGTAATTTCTCATTTAGTGATCAATTCAATTAATGACCCAGTGGGAGGAATTAAACTTTGTTGGTAAATGAAGAATGTATGTAAACAAATTGAGATGTTTTGGTTAGTGGAAAATTGTGGAAAATATTAAACAGGCTAGTAGGATGGAGAGAAATTTGAAGAAAAGCTATCAGTTCATCATGGAAATGATTTCTTTTTTATTTAAAGAAAGTGTTCAAGTCAAGATTTGAACAAAGAGGGGCCCATCTTTGGGAGAAGGTGAGAAACATTGCAGGCAGAAGAGCAGGTCTGGACAGAGGACAACAATGTTCCTTCTAGGTAGGGACAAGAGCAATGCGCATAGGTGGAGATGAGGGTCAGCTGGGTGCCCTGGAGGAGCACAGGCCACTGCAGATGCCCATAGTGATAAAGGGCAAACTAAGGGAAGGTGAGGCTAAACAGGCAGGCAGGAGTCAAGTTACCCAGCAGCCAGGAAACACCAAAAGAGGAGGCAGTCATGATTTACTAGGTGTTTGCATTGTGCAGTTGTGATTGGTTCATTGTCTGGCACTTGGGTTGATGGTGTCAGGACTACACCCACCTAGGGCTGGAGCCAGGATGTGATGTAATGGCAGGAAGAAGGCGTGTCTCTCTTGCTCACCGGTTTCCACCTTGCTATTTGCAGCCACCATGAACTGCATCCCCGCCATGCCACCCTGCCTTGGAGCCAACTGAGTATGGACTGAAACCTCCAAACACTGTAAGAAATAAACCTTTCCTTTCCCAACTTTGGGCATCAGGTATTTTGCCTCATTGATGAGTAAAAAGTAACTAAGACAGAGGCCAATATCCACCTGTGGATTAAACTGTGAGTTATGGTTTAGATCTAAACTGTCCCCCAAATTCTCATGTGTGACGGATGTGGACAGGTGACTGATCATAAGGGTGCTATAGTCATCAGTGGGGTGTGCTGTTAGGGGGGGGCCTGGCTAGAAGAGTCATTGCCGGGGCTGTGGCACGGCAAGGTGTATCCTTGTTCTCAGCTCCCTGCTCTGCCAACTTTCCGGCCACAATGATGTGAGCAGCTTTTCTCTGCAGGACCCCCCCATGCACCTTTGCCTTGGAGCCTGCCAACCACGGACTGAACCCACTGAAACTGTGAGCCAAAACCAACCCCTCCTTTAGTTGTGGGGTCAGATATTTTGTCCCAGGGATGGGGAAGCTGAGTAACACAAGGGGTAAGAAGGGAAAGTGGATGACTGGAAACTGGGTGCTCTTCTTCTCCATGCTTCTTGTCAAGCGTTATCCTGGCTCCAATTGACTCTTAGAACTTTTGTTCTCTCCAAGACCCGGTGACACACAGATTTGGTTTTAGACGTGCAGACTATGTACTCCTTTAAGCACTGCTGAGCACAAGGCGCGGTTTTCTGTAGAATGCACTGCAGTCATGTCAAGCACGCATCACCACAGGCAGCTGGACCTAAGCCACCTTCACCGTCTTGAGGAAATACTTAGAATTTTCTACGGCCCAAAGATGTGGGGAGACCAAGCTTTGAGTACTTTACATGTATCTACTTTGTTCAAAATCAAATAACTGTGTAATGTTAAGTGTGGGTGGCTGAGGTTAACTCAGAATCCTGGAAATGCAGGAGAATGAACATTATCTTTGAACTTGTGGACATAACCTGATGATTTCTATGATTGATTAACACTGATCCAAATATTATAGGTCTAGTTTAAACATCAGTGGTGTCTTCTAAGGCTCACAACATAAGTTCAGGAGAGTCAGAATTTGTAACGTGTTCCTTGTTCTTTGGAGAAATACCCGAAGACTCTTACTAAACATCGTTTTGTTAGTATTTTTTTCAATTAAAAGTATTTTTATCAATGTGCATTTTTCAAGACACCGGGTATTTTTGTAAATGCGCATTACATAGTTTGACCAGATCCCCCCCGACCCCCCTCCTTCACCCCTACCCCGCTCCCTCTACCCCCTTCTGCTTGTCTGCTCATAGTCTAAGGGGAATTTTCTTCCTGTTTTCCTGCCTCTCTTGCTTGAACCTTCCCCAAAAGCCAGCACTCAAGCGAATTCAGCAAAGTGCCAGGTTCTTCCCTTTGCTGATTTACTGCTTAACACCCAAAACTCTCTCTTCGGGCTCTTTTGTACTTGTGAGGTGCTTATTGGTAGAGGGGTTCAGGATTTAGTAGGATGGTGTAGAAGAGAAATTTTAATCCCGACTGGCAGAAATGTATTCCATAGTGAGAATTTCACAAGGACATGGCCCACCGCAGGTAGCTCTGTGAGCAAATTGTATTTAGGGAAGTACGTTTGTGTCTTTGGCTCACTTGAAACTGGATCCTAAATCTCATGTTATTCCCACATCCAGATGTGTCTATAATACTCCTTCGCCCAGGACACCCATGGGGTCGGCGTGCAGACGGCTGCCCCTTACCCACTGTGTGATTTGAACCCTGGAGAAGAGATTGGCATGTTTCATAGGAAGAATGTGAGGGAGGATGGTTCACGGGTTACTCTGTCTAGCTGAATCCCAGTTCCTCAAGATTCTGCACGTTTCCTACTTTAGAAAATGAATCACGTTGAGTATGGAAAACCACCAAAAGGCGCTCCTCCTGGACGTGTGTACTGGATTTGTAGATGCAGGAGTGAATTTTAATTTTGAGATGCTTTTAGATATAATACCATCTCAATGGAAATGTTGTTTTGCTCACTTACTACATCAGGAGGGTTTACAGTGGCCTATAAAATGATAGCTCCGGTCTGGGATAGAGCATCGGGGCACACGTGAAAGCCTGGAACTCCTTAGCTTTATTTTTTACTCTTCGCTTTATGAGACTATTATTATTATTACTGTCTATCAGTAGATGTGGTTGAACATATTTTTCATTTTTTAACTTTCATACTTTGAATTACTGAGTTAAATATCATTAGTGATATGTACCTGATCCACGAGTGTTATGACATTGCGTGTGAATCTGGCCACTTGCTCATTTCTGTCAGTGACATTAGAAATAAAACAAACCCGAAGGGAAATATGGCTCCCCCATTCCAGACAAGGAGGAGCTTCAGTCCGTATCTGAAGGAACATTTTTACTTTTATCATTTTCTTTTATTTCAAAACATTACACAGTTATTTGATTTTGAACAAAGTAGACACACGTAAAGTACCCTAAGCTTGGTCTCCCCACTGGTTTGTCCAAGAGAATCATGGTAACAATTTGGGAGCTATTTTTCCGTATTTCAATGTTTATATAAACTTACATAAAGAAATGCCACATACACAGACACACATCTATAGGCAAAGCACAATGCACCAGTGTATAAGAACTGAAATATTACACACAGTGTTACACTTGTATTTTACTTGCATTGTGGAAGCTTTCACATATGGACACGCTTGATAATACCATGCTATTTTAAAAAATATGTAGAATTGACACATAATTGTAGATGTTTATGGGACACAGTGTGGTAGTGTGATAAATGTATACGATGTGTAATGACCACATCAGGGCATCTAGTATTTTCTTTGTATTGAGAGACTTTGACTTTCTTTCAGTTCATTGTGAGGCATAAAGCTGTGATAGCCATCTCTCCCCTCCTCATTCCTCGGCTCCTCTCTCCTCCCCCTGCCCACCTCCTCTCCCTTCCCTTCCCTTCCCTTCCCTTCCCTTCCTCCCCTCTCCCTTCCCTCCCCTCTCCCTCCCTTCCCCCTTCCCTCCTTCTTTCCTTCCTTCCTCCCTACTTTTGCGGTCATGAGGTTTAAGCCCATGGCCTTGACCTTGCTGGACAAGTGCTCTAGCGCTGACCCACCTCCCCAGCCCTTTTTATTTTGGGACATGGTTACTCCAGCTGCCTTTGATTTTAAATGTTCCCCTTTCAGTCACATTTGTAGCTGGGGTTAGGCCCAGACAATGCAATATTTTAAGTGCTGATATCAAAACAGTGATACTTTTTGCTTATTGTTTTGGTAAAATTTAGAAAAGATTGTTGAAGTTATCTTCAGGAAGACATGGGGAAAGAAGCTCTCATATCTAGAAAGTGGGGACATAAATACTGGTGGTGTAAACGGTTACATTATCTTTCCAAGGAATGCTCCAGAGAAACAGGGCCATTTAGATGCACACAATACAAAAGGGGAGATTTGTCATGGGACTTGGGTCACATGATCACTGATGCCAAGAAGTACTGTGTGTCAGGCTGTCCATAACTGGAAGACTGGAAAAGCCAGTGGTATTATTCAGTCCAAGGTCAAAGACTTTATTTAAAACAGTCTTTTTCTTTAAATGTTTTTGGGCTTTTGTGGGGGGTGTTTTTTTGATACAGGGTCTCACTACATAATTTAGACTGGCCTTGAACTGACAACAATCCTCCTGCCTCAGCCTCCTGAGTGTTGGGATTATAGATGTGCACCACCATACCTAGCAAATCAAAAAGTTTAGAACTGAGTTGTTGGGCCTAAGGGGTGGAGTAGCTGGGGTAAGTCTCAGAGCCTGCAGCACAAGAACAAGAACCTCCAGGGTTGAAGAAGGTGGATGCCCCAATTCAAGGAGAGAGAGAGAGAGAGAGCCTTGTTCCTGCCTTTTTCTCCAGGGATTCCAGCACACTCAGGAAGTACCACACACAGCTTAGCTTGCAGTGTACTCTAGCAAAGTCAGGGCTTTAGTCCCCGGAACAGGAGCACCCGGAATCTCTGGACTTGCTGCTCGTGACCTGCCTTGCATGACATTCCAAAGTCACTCTTGACCTTTGGCATTTGTTTTCACAGGACGCATCTTGTTACATTGCAAAGATCCAGGGAGGGAAGTCACCAGCTGTCCACCAAAATTCACTTTTCCCATGTTGCTGTGGATTTTCCTCCAACTACACTTGTGTGTATAAGGAAGCAAGAAATTCTCTTTGGGGAAATGAGAGTAGAAATACTGAGGCTCCCAAGCCCGGCCCGCACGACTCTCCACAGTGTGATTTCCCTACTCTACATTGCACACAGCATGAGAGTCTAGGGAAGGGTGGGAGCTGGGTCCCCCTGCAACCACAGAAAAAGAAAGTCGCCCTGCTGACTCAAGCAAGGTGCTCTGGGCTTTCAGGTAAATGAGGAGAGAATTTCTGTCTTGTTAAACCACTGACTGTTGGAGCTGTTATTCTAGGCCAGCTTAATCAAAGCACTCAGCCAGGTAGACTTAGGTGTTTTGGTGTTTTCTTCTCACCTGACACTGGGCAGGGGCTGTGTTCTGTTACTTTCGAGCCTGTTACTTTGCTGGGAATGCGGGTATTTACCTGTCGGCCGCGTGCTGGGGTCTTTTGTGTGATGCTTACAGGTGTGGCAGGAGACAAGGCGGAGGCCCTGGAAGACAGTTTAGTAAACTCTTGGGTCCTAGAAACAGCAACACTGGCACTTGACAGTTGGTCATGTAGAAGGGGGAGTGTGTCAGCTGGGACCAGAAGGAAGGAGGGAGGGGGGAGAAGCGGGTGTGACCTTCCTGGAGTTTTGTTGGGCGAGGCAAGCAGGGCAGGGCAGGAAACATCTTAGGATTGGCTGCAGGATAACTGTATGGGGTCTAATCTGAAGGGGTTGCCTGGCACCCGTCCCCCAGTGATGAAAGCCGAGGAATTTTAGCTACGGAGGTGTGCCGGCCACACAGAGGAGGTCTGGCTCCGGATGAGTTTGCCTGTCAAGAAGCCGGGCGGAGTCCTTCATATCTGTGAGAATTGGTTAGCCCCATGAAGGGCTGTGTCTTCTTACTGCATCACAAATCATTATTAGGATTTTAGATAAGGCATGTGAATCACCTAAGTTAAAGTTATAAAACAAGTTTTCCTTTTGAAATCAGGAGCGCAAGAGTAGATGAATTACTGCTTGTAATTATAAAGCATCATTCTATATTAGTCACTTGCTGATTGCCGAATCGCTTTCTAACCTGACACAGTTTTAAAGAGGTGTAATTTGGCTCATGGTTTCAGGGTGCTCTTTCCTGTCAGCCGGCTCCAAGGCAGGAACGGGGGTGTGGTGAAGGCCGGCAGCTAACCTCATAGGAACCAGGAAACACAGAGGGGAGAGAGAGGTTCCAGGTAAGAGTAAACCCTCCCAGGTCATAACCCAGGCCCCGCTGGAACCGGGCTCCCCCTCCCGTAGCGAATTTAGCTGTGGGCTCATTGGTGGATGACTCTGCTGATGAGTCCTGTGGTCCAACCGTCTTCCAAAAGATCATCTTCCTGTCTCTGAACGAAAAGACTTTTGGGGAATATGTTAGACCTCAACTGTGACATGCACCACCACATGAATGATCTCACCTACTTTATTATCTATTTAATTTTTAAATTCATATCAGCAATGCATCAGCCACTTGTGTACCTGTTGTAAAAAACAGGCTATTTGTTGGAAGCTTCCTCTGTCTACTCAGTCATGGTGGCGGTCAGTTACTCGTCTGAGCCAGAAGCTGGGCAGCATGGGGAGGCCCCGGCTCTGGGCATGTAGAGCTTTTGATCGGAATGATTCGGGTGGTCCCGCTCTGTTCCTGGTGCAGTGAGCCTGGAGAGAAATAGCAGAGTGACACAGTGGAGCTGTGCGTGTGTTCCCAGCCTGCTGGCTGATTCTTTTCCACTGACAGTGGCGCTGACGTCTCTCCCTCGCAGGAATGGAGGGGAGGGGAGGCTCCAGATCTAGTAGTAGTAGCAGCAGCAACAGCAGCAGCAGCTATTGAAGATATGAGTGACTGGCAGGATCAACACTGGGTCATGGCTGTGGTGCTGTGTGCATGGTCTTTGGGTCCTCGCAGAAAGCTGGCTTTGTGATCTCCACTGGTGAAATCCAAATCTGCTGTTGTTAGCATCTCAGGCTTTCTAACAGCATTTATTCCAAGGAGTAAGTTACAAATTAATTTTTATTTTCTAGATATAGTTTATTGTATCAAATTTATATACTACCTTATAATGGCAAATGCTCTAAAAAGAATATTCAGGCTACTTCAATTCTAGTACTTCCCCTCACTTCCCAGGATGCAACAGAACACTGTGATCTTATAGCAATGTTGTGGGTAAGATTTTCCTTTTTAAACACGGGCCTTATTTTATTAAGTCATTTTGTTGAAATCCAAAACAAAAAAAAAAAATAGCTGCATGCCAGAGTTAGTGTAAGTCATGTTGTGTTAAACCTCTGAGGCACTAAATGCTCACCATTTTAACAAATCGAAGTCCATTCACTCTCATCTTATTCAATCAGTTGCTTAAGAGGAAGAGTTTCCTAGACACCCAATTGTAATCTCTAATTTTTGTTTAATAGATTTGCACAACTGCCAAGTAGGCTTTGCCGACCTTGGAATAAAAGCAGTGCTCTAGAGACCCTGGAACATAGCAAGAGGACAGACCCCAACCCTGAGCTCCAGAAAGAAAAATCCCGATCCAGGCTGATCTTTGCAGCTACCGGTTAATATGTACTCTTCCAAACCAGGGCTGCGGTTGACTCCTCTGTGATTAAATCAGGGGCCACAACAAGCCATGCAGTCCGCTACGGTCACAGGATGGTGATTTGCTGCCTACAGACCCAGGCTGCTGGTTTTGAGCATTGCACTGGTGGTTCTTTGGCAGACTCCTACTAACACAGAGAGTCTCATTTTTGAATAAGGAGTTGATGAAATCTTGTCTGTCAAGAACCCAGAATCTCATCTCGTGACCGTGATTTTTTGAATGGTGCTGAAAAATGCCACTTCTGCTCTTGCTGTGCATCTGAGAAAGACCTGCTCAATTCATCTCAGTGAAGTTTAACTCTGAGACTTGCTGGGTTCCTAACACACGGTAGTTCACTTTGGCAAAGCCGCTGCACACCTTTAAGCACGGTGCATTGCCTGTGGGAAGTGGTGAAAATTTGCTTTTACTACTTCCCATCTACTTGGGGAGGCAAAAAATAGTCTTACTAATAGGTAGTAAAAACTCTCCTAACTGGGGCTGTTCCTATTGATTCATTGGCAGGATTTTAGAGGTACAGTAAAAGAAGGAAAAAAAAAAAAGCAAGAAGAACAAGTTTAGGAATGAGAGTTATGAAGGGCAAATCTATCTACTTATGTATCTCTACCTACCAATCATCTGTCTATTATCTATCTATCTATCTATCTATCTATCTATCTATCTATCTATCTATCTATCTCAGTTACACACACACCTGTGCACAGGTGCACGTGTTCTGGAATCCGAAGTGCAGGAAACAGAACCGTTCACCAAGCGCCTTGTGGGAGTCCTCCCTGGAGGGTGTGATCCAGCCTGGTGCTGCCTGGCAGCCCTGGAATCTGCTTACACAGGTGCCCATGGCTGGAGGTGATGCTCACAGCCAGGAATCACCTTCCTACCATGTTCACACATGATAGGGAAGATGATTCGCCGAGAGGACGTGGTCATTGTACTTGTGACACTGGCCCTGCCTCCTGCAGGCTGGAGGGACACTGTCCTGCCAGAGAGGAAGAGGATCCTGGAAGGGCTGTGGAATCAGGAGGAAAATTGGAAGCTTTTTTTTATTAGTAAGAGCTGGGGCAACAATGGAGCTCCTCCAACAATGAGGCAGGATAAGAAAACTCAGAGGACAAGAGAAACAGTAGTTTTAGAATTTAGCTTTCAATGAAAACTGCAGGTTCAAGGCACAAAGCAAGCCAGAATTCCCAAGGTCCTTAAACACATGGTAAGCCTAGACCGTCCCTTTTACCTGTGGATGGGCCCTTCTATTTTAAACTTATAATGGACTTCTCTTTCTCCTGAAGAATGGGCCATTCCCTGTGGAAGGAACGGCCACCACCTTCCCCTTGGAAAGTGTCCGCGTGTTGGATCCATACATCAAGTTCCTTTTCACCCATGGCCTCTACAGAACCCCTGCCCCAGGTACCTGTCAATAGATGCTGCTCCGGATTACAGTGTGTGTCTGTCTGTCTGTCTGAACAACCTGCATTCTGAGGGTGTACTTCTCAAATCCTGCCAAATAAATTGCTTTATGCCTTTTACTAATACTTCCTGACCGTTCTTTTTCTGCGATGGGTGTCAGCATGCCTAAAACCTGCCATAGGAGCGGGGTGAGCCAAGGTGCCTGTCCCTGCTGTGGGGAGTCCTCAGAGGCTGTCCTATGATGAGAATACAGGAAAAAAGAAAACAGATGGCCACCCCCAAATTAAACTATATAGCAAACCGTTTAAGTTTGATAGACCAGAGATAGATGAACCTGTGTGTAAGAGAAAAGTGCTCTCTGGACTGGTAGCTAGCGCTGAGAGCTTGTTCTGGCATTGCCTTGTCTGCAGAGAGCATGTGCCATTCAGAATGGACACTGGCCAGGAGAGCAGAGACACAGGCAGAGGGGACAGCGTGAGGTTAGCCATGGGAACACCCATTGTCCCCAGATGGATACATGCTCTCACGGAACATACGCGCTGATGTCATGAAACACCCCGCCAGCTGACCAGGAGAGAGCCAGTGCTGGCTCTCGGTTGGCTAAGCTGGCTTCCACAAAGCTGCTCCATCAGGACAGAATTTGCAGCAGAAAGAGAGAGCTCAGCAGTGCTAGTTCCTGACTGCAGACGCAGCTTATGCCCTCATGTGAGCCTGACTTAGCCTCCTCGCCGTGATCTGCTCTGCAGAACCCTCAAGGTTCAGTTTGTGGAGCTTCCAGTCTGAGGATCAGAGCCTGCATCTCACAAGGTTTACCAAAGTCATGGCCACATGAGAGGCATCCTGGCAGTCAGCGAGCGGATTTTCCAGGAGGACAGATCCGCTCTGTCGTCGGTTCTGCCTGAGAGTCTTTATTTATCCAGGCACTCATGAGAGAAGAGACTCAGAGAGAGCTGGTGGGGGAACCAGACAGCAAAGGGTGTGGGTGTCAACAAGTCCTAGCCGTCTTCAGAGTGTTCTGAGCACCTCCACCGATGTGATCAAATTCCACTACTCTGAGAGGGAAGCAAGGGTTCAGAACCCACTTACCCTGGAGGGAGCTGGCGTTTAGAGATCGCAGACTGGCAGGTGGGAGGTGCAGAGAGAGAGAGAGAGAGAGAGAGAGAGAGAGAGAGAGAGAGAGAGAGAATCTTTTTCCTCCCAACCTGTTTTCACAGTGGTCCACCCTTCCTTACTTCCTTGAGCACTGAATTCATCTCTACCAGATTGCAAAAGGCCAGCAAGGTCCTTCCAGATCGAGCACACACTTCCTTGGTTTATTGCTTCTTTAAGCTTTGGCAGGGACAGTTCAGTCCCTTGCTAACCCAGCATGAGCACAAGTGCTGTAATGCAGCACAGACAGATCTGGTCTTTGCCCTCATCAGCCTTCAAAACCCAGGACAGCCGCAGTGCCAAGGGAGAGGCATTTATTGGGTATGTGCTGTAAGCACAGTAACAGGGCCTTCCTGAGTATCACATCAGGACATCATTCAACCAGTCTAAGAGGGAAATTTGCTAACCCAAAGTCATTTGAGAAGATTCTCAGCTCATTCACAATGACCTTCTGGAAATCGCTTTCCCTACATAAACGAAACCCCATGAGAGCGGGGTTGTCCACCTCTGTACTCTCAGCACAGAGGGTTCTGCAAACATTTCCTGACCTGGCCAGAAAGTACTATTGTTTAAAGACGAATAGCTGAATTATTTCTTCAAGTTCTGGAGTGTTGGTCAAAGAATCAAAGGTCCAAATTAATGCAGAAATCTGTGTTTATTTGTTAGGTCTTGCTATCTCGCCGTGCACTAAACAATTATGCGTTTTAATTAAGATTCATCTCAGAGTTGTGCAATGATGAATTTATGTTCCTTTCACACCATCAGTTTGTCTATATTTCTATTCTTTTTCTTTTTTGGTTCAGGAAGTCAAATTTAGGACCTTGTATTTGCCACTGGAAATATATGCTTATGGTGCTGAACTACATCCCTGGCCCTGTCTATATTTCTATTAACATAGCCCAAATTAAACTGTAAGAAAAATCAAAACAATAATTTACAGAAAAAATGTAAAAATAAAAGCTCAAATGTAGAGACCTATATGTGCATATATGTGTGTGTGCATATATATATATATATATATATATATATATATATATATATATATATGTTGGATATATATTCGAAATGTGTGAAAATACATAGATGCATGAGGAATAAAAAAAACTAATACTAGTGCACCCCCCACAAATATATCACACCTACCTAGCTACGCAAACCCTGATGTGGAGTCTTCCCTGCTGTTTCCTGTTCTCATTTTTACTGGTTTCTCCCTTTGATCCTCATGGTCTTATCTTCCTCGTGTTGGCCACTTGCACAGGAAGTTGGTCAGGAACAGTTGGGAACCACGTGGTGGCTTTCGGGGCACTTGGCTTCAGAGTTCTCCAGCTTTACTCTTTCCAGTTAGGAAATATTTGCTGGGAAGAAGAAGAAGAAGAAGAAGAAGAAGAAGAAGAAGAAGAAGAAGAAGAAGAAGAAGA
>PVLA01018209.1:0-15115 GCA_004027455.1 Hydrochoerus hydrochaeris | reverse complement strand
TACATTCTGTGGATTTTCTTTATCAAGAATGATTGAGAATAGATTACAAGTCAGGCTTTTAAAAAAAGGTTGTAACTTTTCTGATCAGCATTTCCCCTGTATACTCCAATGTGGCTGCAAACCATTGTACGTGCAGAAAACGTGTTAACCAACTGTCCACTGGTAGTTTTGTGCCTGTTATCTTCCTCCCTATAAACAACGGTCACCTGACCTGAAATACAGTGGTCAAATCTATTTGGGGGGGTTCCCTGCACTGAGGGTTTCAGTGTTCTCTGTTGGTTCTTTCCCCTGAGTTTTGTAGCATATAGTTTTGATGCTCTGTGCGTTTTTTTTTTTTCATAGATTTTCTGGGGAACTTTAAGTTCTTGGGAGACATGAGATGTTTAAATTTTAGTGGGGTAAAAGAAAACAGCTCCTCCAAAGAGTTAAAAAGCAGCCTTTGATGCACTTCCTGAGACAGTGCTTGTGTCTATCTGAAGCCTCCTGAGCATCACGTTTACCATCTCCGTTTCTGCCCGGGTTCTGATGCTCTATGCTCTCACCAGAACCCAGATAAACCCCCCCGCCCCAGCACTCTAGGCTGTCTCCTGCCTGCCCCTCCCCATTTTTCCAGATTCCACTCCTAGGCCAATTCCACAGCCACTCCCAGTGGTGCCCATAGCTCATGTGACTCCACTTCATTCCAAATCCCTCCTCCTGCTCCCACTTCAGGTTCACCTCCTGCTTCCCTGTGCTCTGGTCACAGGTCACCTCCGCCAGGGCCTCTGGCAGCTCTGAACCATGTTCAGTTTCAGATATGAACACAGGGACCGTGGCCCACTGTGGCCCTGCACTTCCTGGTGTGAGGATCCTGAGTCTCCTGTCAGGGGAGCAGTCACCATGCACACCCAAGTGCACACGAGGTCTCACAGCCAGGAGCTCCCACCAGCTCTAGCCCCTGTCCCTGTGCTCAGAGGCTCTGCACACAGTGAGGACGTGACCCCGCCTGGGGAGGCTCAGAAGGAGCCTCACTGCCTGGTGCTCTCTCAGGCTGTCACCTTTCACAGTGCTTTCTTCACACAGGACAAGGACGGGTTTGCTGCTCTCCAGGACCTGTGACCTGGAGAATGTTGTTCTTCAAGCTGTGTTGAGGCCCTTCATTCCTTTTCCTTTTCCTTCTCCTTGGATCCATCACAGGCTGCTGTAGCCCCAGCTGAGCCCTCAGCCCTGGAGGGGGCACATTAGGGAGCAGCAGGAGCAGCTGCTGTCCCCGGGTGAGCACTGCACCCACTGTCACTGTCCTCACACACAGGTGACCATCCCGATGGTAAAGCACACAGGGAAAGCAAAGACCTGCACATGGGGCTCGGCCTGCCACCTCCTATTCACACAGGGCCACACTCTCTTCAAGGACAGCCCAGGCCCCGGGGACAGGGAAGCCAGCTGAGCTCTCAGACCACAGGACAGGTGTGGAAACAGCTGTTGTGACTCACTCTGGAGCAGGGGACAGGAATCATCCTTTGTGCCCTGGGTCAGTCAGTAGTGTGAAATCCTGGAGACAGTCACTACAGAGAGGGGAAAACTGATGAGGGGAGAGGTCCCCTCCACCTCCTGTTCCTGCAGGACGAGTCATCAGACGCTGGGTCCCCACTGAAGGTCTCCCTCTCAGCACACAGGCCATGTGCACCTACAGATTGGAAGGTATTTCTGGAGTCTGAGAAAACTCTCCCAAGTAAACACTCATTTGAAAATGGCCCAGCAGTGACAGTACAGAGGAGGCTCTCAGAAAGTGAGCGTCCTGGTTGGCATCCAGCATCTGAGGCCGTGGAGGATGGAGCCCACATCGTACCTTTAATGACTGAGCTTTTGCCATGTGGGAAGGCCTGGGACCAAGAACTCATATCCAGAATGAAATTTCTCCACTGAACTTTGGGGGCTGAGCCTGCAGAAGGCAGAGCCCAGTCCAGGGAGGAGCTCTCTGTCTCTTTGAGTGGGTCCACAGAGGTGGGGACAAGAGGTGGCAGCAGCTTCCGTTCCTCTGCTTGTCCTGCAGTGCTGAGTCTCCTCTGTCAGATCTGGAGCCATCAGAGGAGGTGACAGGATGCCTACAGTGCCTGTTCTGCTCTGCCTAGGTGAGGACTTGGAGGAGAAAGGCACCAGGCTGGGGTGGAGAGGGGGGATGAGCTGAGGCATCAGGTGGAACCTCTGACAGGACAGGAAACTCTCTTCCAGGGCTGAGTCTGCACATGGCACTGCAAAGACCCACAGGTGAGTCCTCCCCAACACTCTGTGTCCCGCCCCAGCCTCAGCTCCTGGACCTCAGTTGGGGGAACAGAGGCTTGGCCTGAGTGTGAGGATGGGAGAGGCCTTGGAATGATGTAGGGAATGGAGAAGGTCCTGGGCCCAGCCTCTGACTACCTTGCAGGGACCCTCCCCAAGCCCACACTCTGGGCCGAGCCAGGCTCTGTGATCCCCAGGGGGAGCTCTGTGAGCATCTGGTGTCAGGGAATGCTGGGAGCAAGGAAGTACCATCTGTACAGAGAAGGAAGACCCAGGATCCTGGAGATGTCACTCTTGCTCAACAGCAAGGCCAAGTTCTCCATCCCATCCATGACCGATGACCATGCAGGGCGGTATCGCTGCTACTATCAGAGCACTGCTAGACAGTCAGAGCACAGTGAGCCCCTGGAGATGGTGGTGACAGGTGAGAGGACACTCAGGATCCCAGCCCAGGGTCTGTCCTCAGGAAGAGATCTGCTCTCAGGGGTGTTCCCCTCTCACAGCGCAGCACTGGGGACAGTGTGGGAGGTGTGAGTCCATTTCACATGCTGCCTTCTTCTCTCTTAGGAGTCTACAGCAAACCCAGCCTCTCAGCCCTGCCCAGCCATTCAGTGACATCAGGAGACAGTGTGACCCTCCAGTGTATCACAAGACAACGATTTGATGGGTTGATTTTGACTAAGGAAGGAGAAGATAAGTTCTCCTGGACCCTGGACTCACGGCGACTTCTCAGTGGACAGTCCCAGGCCCTGTTCCCTGTGGGTTCCATGATTTCTGGGCACAGGTGGACATTTAGATGCTATGGCTATTACAGGAGAAGCCCCTATGTGTGGTCCATACCCAGTGACCCCCTGGAGCTCCTGATCTCAGGTGGGAAGACCCTGTCCCTGTCTTCTCTCTGCTCAAATGGTCTCTAATCCCTTTACCTCTCAGGAAATTTTTCTCAGTTGGAGTGACGATGACCTAGGGATTCCAGCCAGGGGAGGCTCCTTCCTCTAAGCCAGCAGGGCTGCTCCAGTGCATGCCCAGCCCTGCTGACTTGATTTGAATTTAGAAAGTGCCATGTGGGCAGGGGATGGTGTTGGAGAAAGCTCAGGGGTGACTTTGGGCAGTGAGCAGTGACAGGGTGCCCAGAGGGATCCCAGGATGATACCTTGTCTTCATTGCCAGGATCATCTAGTCCCAGCCCCCCAACCACAGGGCCCATCACCACATCAGGCTCACCCACAGGATGCTCTGGGGACTCCTTCATCCCACCCTCAACACCCAGCACCACAGCAGGTGAGTCTTGGTTTCTGCACTGAGCTTCCTGTGTCTAGGCTGCCTGGAGACTCTCATCCCATCTCAGCCCTCATCACAGCCTCAGCTCCACTTGTGTGCAGAAACCTGGGCTTCAAGTGGAGGTGCTGCCAGGACCTGGGCAGGAGAGTATCATTTCTTTTCCTTGATTTTCTCATCTATAGACTGCCTGGGTGGGGAAAGCAGTGCCATGTCACTGGATTCTGAGAGTTTGAGGAGATGAATATAAACCCCACACAGGGCAGGGTCATCAGTAAGCACATAACTTCCTGATCTAGATGTCACTCAAAGCCACAGTCAAAGAAGGAACCTGAAAGTTCTGGCTTGGATCTCAGTGGCCTTCTTCCTCCTGCTCGCACTGCTTGTTCTCTTGCGACTCCAGAGTCAGGGCCGCTGCAGGAAGGCAGGTGAGGAGGGACAGGATGACCTGGGCTGCACCCAGGGAGGGATTGGCAGCTGGGCTCAAGACCCCAAAAGCCAGAAGAGTCCAGGTCTGATACCAAACAGGAGGAGACATGGCAGATGAGCGAGGGTATCACACAGGTGTCACAGGGCTGCCTCCTTCTTGTCAGCAGGATTCAACTCTGCTGCCACCTCCCTAGAGGATTCCTGCAACCACCAGGTAAATCATCCTCTCCTCCACTCAACCCCTCTCACGCCACTCTGCTATTTTCTCCATACTTCCTCACCGCATGGTTTCCTTGCTTAAATCTAAAACCCCCTGCCTTCAAGACCCTGAGCTCCCTGAGGACAAGGTCCCTCTTCTCTGTCTCCACCCTGTGCCTCACCAAGGTCCCTGAAGTCTGCTGCCCAGGGAGTGAGGAGCTGTGTCCTGCAGCCTGACCTCTCCTCTTTGCAGTCTCCATCACCAGCCAAACAGGGAGCACTGCCTCCTTGGGGGTTCACTCTCTGTAAGCCTGGGAGTGTGGCTGATGCCCACCAACACCAAGCAGTCTGTGTGCTCAAAGCAGCCCAGACATGCTACATTACTGCATGGACAGTGCAGGGGACAGACACATAGTGGTGACAGGCCAGGCACAGAGACAAGCAGTGCACAGTGCTGTGAGCCCCACAGGACAGAGAAGGGTGAATACCTGTGGGAAGAGCAAGGAGAAGTCTAGGGAATGGTGCAGAGAGGACCTCTGAGTATGTGTGTCTCAGCAGAGACTTGAACACAGGACACTCCTGTGACTGCCCCAGGGAGGAGCATTCCTGCCAGGGAACAGGAAGTGTGAGGTCAGGTAGGGACAGGGCACCTTGTCCAGGAGCAGGCTGAGCTTTAGTGTCACTGGAGGTGATGGATGAAGGACAGAAGTGTCAGTGCCCAGGTGCAGAGCTTGTCAGAGCTCAGTCTCATGGGTCTCTGGGCTCTGACAGAGCTCGTGAAGCCACTGGTAGTTTGCTCAATGAGAGTCCAAGCTGACTGCTGTCACAGTGCTCACTCTGGAGTCCCTGTGGAAGTGAGTGATGATGCACAGCAGAGTCAAGGAGCAGCCTTTGTCACTGTCTCCTTGCTGCAGAGAGCTGAGCACAAGGACCCCAAGGAAGTGACCTACACTCAACAGCAGCCCTCCAGAAAGAGATGTGGCAAGGTCTCCACTGCTAGTCCTACATCAAGACCATTCCAGGACCTAAGCATGAGACCCACAGAAGAGGACAGGCTCAGGAACAGGCAGGTGAGTCTTGTCACCGGCAGATACCCAGGCTTTCCCACACTGCACCCACATTCCCATCCCTACTCTCTCTCCCTCAAGGAAGCTGACTCTGAAGGTCCCCTAGGAGTGACCTATGCCCAGCTGAACAGCTTCAAGATGTGACGGGAGCCAACCAGAGCCCCCTCCTCCCAAAAAGAGGAGCACCCAGCTGTGCCCAGTGTGTATGCCCACCTGGCCGTCCACCAGCACAGGAGAGATCTCAGACCCCACAGTCAAGTACTGAGGCATGACCAAGGGTCAGAGCAAACCCATGGGCACTGAGATTGTGAACAGCAGCTCCCTGGACTCATGGCATGGACAGCCCGGGACTCCTGTGATATTTCAAAATAGATTCATTATACAGTGACTCATAGCTAATGTAGCATGTCTGGGGTATAAAACAACCATAATTTCTAAATGATTGTGTAAGTAGAAACTCCAAACCTAGGGCATGATGTATGGTAATGAAAAACAGCCCATAAAACCAATGAAATGCAAGGAACAAAGGACTTTTAATGCAACTCAATGTCTTAAATAAAAATTTGGCAACAGAAAAATGTTTGAAAATAAATAAACAATTCAAGTGCACATCACAAGAGCAAATAAGGTTTTGACAGTGGTAGAAAGAAGGAAGTAATAATCAAATCATAATACAGCAGAGTAATTTGATTCTGCACTTCAGGCTCTGGAGATAACAAAACTCATGTTGAGTGGGGCTGTGAGTTTTGCATGCTCTACGTGTTTGTGGTGTGAAGGGCTGAAGTGTTCCTCGTGTCACAAGGGTCTCTCAGAAGGCAGAAGCAACTGAGAGCTTTTCCTGCAGGAAACGGACAGAAAGGTCCAGTGCCTGGTAGTAGAGATGCCTCAGCAGCTGCCTAGAGAGACACAAAGGCTGTGAAGCAGGGAGCCTGGGACGGGGCTCAGGAGGTGATGGGTCTCCCGTGTGCTCACCAGAGAGGGGACAGAACAGCAGCCTGAGGGCCCCGTCCAGCTGGGGCAGGGCAGGTCAGCAGCACCTCAGCATTTCCCAGGGTGGAGGCCTTGGGCATCTTAACATGATTGTACATGGAACCACTTTAGAGGATTCACTTGGCCTTTTCTCACTTAGTATTGTGTTTGAAATCGTGGACATGTTTCGGGTTTTGTTTAGCACTGCTGCATCTTGAATTCTGCGTGGAGCCAGGAGGGGATATATTCTTTCCCAGATTATATTCTTTCTCAGATTTTTTGTAGAATTGAAGCAGAGGCGGATTTTCATCCTTCTGTAGAGGATAGAGAGGTGGAGACCAAGGACAGAAGCCACACAGGAGCCCAGAACTCCACAGAGACCCACAGACTCCAGCCCCATGCTGCCTCCTGAACCCTTTCCCTGGCTCAGCCCTAAGGCCAGAGGGGAACCTTGGAAGGGAAAAGGAGGGCTGTTCTGGGAGAACAGGGCTGGGCAGGTGACAGCCACCACAGGGATGAGCAGAAATGCTTCTCCTCACAGGTGTGAGAGAGCAGGGATCCCCTCCTGCATGGCCTTGGCCAATTCATACCCTTGCTGTGCTGTGTGGTGTGAGAGCCAGGAGTCTTGGAAAGTCAAACCCCTTGTTCTATTTCCCTCCCTGCTACCCTGTGTGCTACTGTGACAGACTGGAAGACGGTGCTTCTATTTTAAACATTGGGAGGAGCTTCCACCCCTTCCCCACCGTGGTTGTAATTACTTACACTCCCACCAACAGAATAGGGTTTCTCTTCTCCCCACAGCCTTGTTGGAATTTTCTTCTTGTCATATTGATCATAGATATTCTAATGATGTGAGGTGATTCCTCAGTGTGGGGTTCATTTTCATTTTCCTAATGAAGGATTGTTCTGGGTATCTTGTCATGTAGCTGTGGTCCATCTATGTGTCTTGGAGGTTTGTTTTGTTTTGTTTATACCAGGAATCAAACTCAGGACCTTGCAATTCCAGGCAGGCATTTGTGCCACTGAGCTATATCCCCAGCACTTCCAGCACTTGTCTTGGTTTGAAAAATGTCTTCAAGAAGGTAATGTGTACTTTGATGGGGTTTGTGCTGAGCCTGTGGGTCACTTTTGGTAGTATGGGAATTGTGGCAATGTTAATTCTCCCAACTCATAAATACAGAATGTCAGTCTGCATATTTGTGTCCTCCTGATGAAGATTTCTTTGAGAAGATCTGTCCCCTCTTGGTTATTTTCCTAAGTATATTTTTGTAGCTATTGTAAGTAGGACTGTTCTTTGGATTTTCTTTCCCATTATCATGCTACCAGAACAAAGAAGCACCACTATTTTTATATGTCAGCTTTATAACCTGCAACATTTTATTTGTTCTAATAGGTTTTTTTTTCTGTAGCATCTTTAGGGTCTTCTAGATATAACATCACATCTGCAAAAAAGATCATTTTACTTCCTCTTTTCAGCTTCAGTGCCTGTATTATTTCCTCTTCCCTGATGTTGTGCTAGGACCTCTAGGACCATGTTGAATAGAAGCTATGAGTAGATATCCTTGTCTTCAGGAAGTTAATCAAATGGTACAACACTTTAGTTGCTTTGTACCTCAGTTGCTATCAACTCAGCCTGTGCTCTGAACCAGTTTACTGGGGTTCAGGATGAGTTATTCATTCTCAGCCCAAGTGCCAGTCAGCTCACAAGGAGGGTGATCTGAACTCTTCCTGGGCCCCACACAGTTTCAGAGAAAAACCTTTCAACTTTTCCTCACTCAGAGTGATGTTAACTGTGGGCTTCTCATGTGTGGGAATTAAGATACTGAAGCACTGAGAAGCCATGCTGGGTCTAGGAGAAGCACATCAGGAAGCCAGTTCACCCTTTGGTATGCCACAGAAACTGTGCGGGGCCCAGGAAGAGTTCAGATCACCCTCCTTGTGAGCTGACTGGCACTTGGGCTGAGAATGAATAACTCATCCTGAACCCCAGTAAACTGGTTCAGAGCACAGGCTGAGTTGATAGCAACTGAGGTACAAAGCAACTAAAGTGTTGTACCATTTGATTAACTTTTCAGGACTAGAGCCAGCAATCTGAGCATCTACTAGGAGGATGACAGTATACAATATAGCAAATATGGGGTATTTTCTTCTGTCTTGTTTTTGAAATCCAATATTATTCTCACTGTTTGGTTTTGTTCTGACTCATTGTTATGTTTTATTGAAAGTTTTGTTTTATTTGATTTTACTATGTCTGACAGAATGGACAACTATTGCAAAGATAATAAGATGTATTATGGTAGCCACTGTTGACTTCCTATTATCCTCTTTGAAGTTCTGTACCACTTTCACTGCTTTGTTTTGATTTTACTTGCTTTGCTTTGTTTTGTTTTGTTGGGGTTTATTCTCTTTAAATAAAGATACTGAAGTGTTTACTTCTACCTTTCTATCAAAGCATACAATTCAAATATAAAACCAAATATATGCACAGATACAAGACACTCCAGTATTCTTAATAGTGATACAAACATAGCTTCTTATTTTCATATCTATCAAAATAATGTGTTTAGCTGTGATGTTTGCTTACATGCCTGAAATATTCCTTGACTGTATATATCGAATCACACTATCAGGCTCTGCTCCATTTCAATCCCTTTCTTTTTCTCCCACAATTTTCCTTCAAATTTCTTGCAATCTTTTATTTGCCCCATTGATTCCACATATGAAAGAGAACATGTCATTCTTTTTTTATAATACTTACAGATGTTTTGTTTGCAGTGATAGAAAATTTTGAAAATACAAAATGTCACAGAATTTTGATGATTGGTGCAATCCATACTACTGAATTACATGCTCTAAAATTATTAAAGTGACAAATTTTGTGTTACATATACTTTAGCAAAACTAAAGATAAAATAATATATGAAAATGATTAAAAATGCATTTGAAATGTGTGAACTTAATAGTACATTAAATATATCTCAATAAATTTTATTTTACTTTATTTAAAGAGAAAAAAACAGAAAAAGGATAGAAATATTACAGAATTTCAAGAAAAGAAGATAAATGGTAAGAAATCACTAGTTGATAAATCACATATTGTTCTCTTAGAAATATTTTTTCAAGTTACAAAATTAAATCACACAAAGTGGACACTCAGGCAGTGAGAGTGCAAACAGATCTGTTCAACAATCCAACAAGAACTTAGAAATATGGTTATTAATCCCACACAGCTAAACATACATGCAGCTATATCTTTTATAGTGCTTCCTATTTCCTCTTTTTTACAATAGCAATTATACATTTTTAAAATTTTTTTAAAGAGAAGAAAAAAGCAAAACAGAAAAAAGGGTAGCAACAATACAGAATTCTAAAAGAAAGAAAGAAAAAGAAAAGAAAAAAAGGAAAATGAGAAAAACACCCACTAAGAAATCACTAGTTTATAAATTACATATTGTCATCTTGGATGTAGTTGTTCAAGTTACAAAGTTAAAGGGTACATAGTAGACATTCAAACAGTCAGACTACAAACAGTTTTATTCAAAGATCCAACAAAGATTCAGCAATATGGTCATCTGTTTTACACTCTTAAACACACATGTAGTCATATCCCTTAGAGCACTTTCTATTCCTCTCTTTTTTACAATAGCAATTGCACATTTTGGCTTTATTACACTTGTAGTTCTTATTTACTTTTCACACTAGAGACACAAGATGATATTTATAAATATGATTCTTATTTATTTCACTAATGAGGATAGTCTCAAGTTGTCTCCATTTGCCTATGAAGGCCTCAAGATCATCGTTTTTTACAGCTGAGTAATATTCCATTGTATAAAAATGCCACATCTTTTTCATCCACTCTGCAGTTGATGGGCATCTTGGTTGTTTCCAGGATTTAGCTCTCACAAATTGTGCAGCTATGAACATGAGTGCACATATATCACTGTGATATGAATTTTTCAGTTCTTCAGGGAAAATACCCAGGAGGGGAATAGCTGGATTGAATGGGGCTTCTAATCCTAGTCTTCTGAGAATTCTCCATATGGATTTCCATAATGGTAGCACCAGTCTACATTCCCACCAACAGTGGAGCAGTGTTCCTGTTTCCCCGCAGCCTCGCCAACATTTGCTGTCAGTTGATTTCTTGATGTCAGCTATTCATTCCAGAGTAAGGTGGAATCTCAATGCTGTTTTAATTTGCATTTCTCAAATGACCAGTGATGGTGAACATTTCTTCATGTATTTATTTGCCATTTGTATATCTTTCTCTGAGAACTGTGTGTTCGTCTCAGATGCCCATTTTTGGAGAGGGTGTTTGAATTTGGGGGGCTTAATGTTTTTCAGTTCAGTCGTTTGTCTGAAGGGTTGCTGGTTAAAATTCTTTCCCACCCTGTTGGTTTTCTTTTCACTCTGTTGGTGATTTCCTTTGAAGTGCAGAAACTTTTCAATAATATGAGATCCCAGTTATTGATTCTTTGAAGGGGTTTCCCGTGCAGTTTGTGTTTTGTTCATGAATTCTCTGCCTACCCCTATGTCTCCAAGACTTCTACTTACCTTGTCTTCCAGTAGATTTAGTGTTTCTGTTTTAATATTGAGGTCTTTGATCCATTTAGACTTTAGTTATGTGCATGGTGATAGGCTTGAATCTATTTTAAGTCTTTGGCATGTAGAGAGCCAATTTTTCTAACACCATTTATTAAAGAGACTATCCTTCTTCCAGTGGACATATTTAGTCCCTTTGTCAAATATCAGGTGGCTGAGTGTCTTTTAATTGTACCTGCATCTTCTAATCTGTTCCATTGATCCTCAGGTATATTTCTTTGCCAGTACCATGCTGATTTTATCACTGTGGCATTATAGTACTATTTCAAGTCAGGAAGTGAGATGCCTCCTGACTTGTTTTTTGTTGCCTAGAATTGCCTTTGCTATTCTACGTTTCTTCTGTTACCAAATGAATTTTAGTAGTGTTTTTCTAGATCTGCAAGGTATGTCAATGATATTTTGATTGGGATTGTGTTAAATCTGTATAACAGTTTTGGGAGTATGGCCATTTTCACAATGTTGGTTCTTCCTAACCAAAAGCAAGGAATGTCCTTCCATTTTTTAATATCTTCTTCAATCTCCTTTTTCAGTGCAGTATTATTTTCAGCATAGAGGACTTTTACATTTTTGTTGAGGTTGATTCCTAAGTATTTCATTTTTTCACATGTTATTGTAAAGGGTGATATTTCCATAATTTCTCTCTCAGTGAGTTTTTTGTTTGTGTATAGGAATGCTATTGATATTTGAGCATTGACTTTGTATCCAGCTACACTGCTGAACTTATATATTACCTCTAGCAGTCTTTTAATGGAGAGGAGTTTCTTGGGTCTTCTATGTAGAGTATCATGTCATCCGCAATTAATTATAATTTAACTTCTTCCTTTCCTATCTTTATTCCTTTTATTTCTCTCTCTTGTCTGATTGCCCTGGCTAGTGTTTCCAGAACTATGTTGAAAAGGAGTGGTTAAAGTGGACATCCTTGTCTTGTTCCTGATTTTAAAGTGAAAGGTTTCAGTTTTTGTCCATTTAGTATAATGTTGGCTGTTGGTTTGTCATAGATGGCCTTTATAAGGTTAAGGTAGACACTGTGTATTCTGAGTTTCTAAAGGGTTTTTTTTTTCATGAACATGTGTTGGACTTTATCAAAAGCTTTTTCTGCATCTATTGAGATGACCATCTGTTTTTTGGTTTTGGCTCTATTAATGTGGTATATCACATTTATTGATTTGCATATGTTAAACCATCCCTGCATTCCTGGAATGAACCCCACTTGGTCATGATGTATAATCTTCTTGATGATTTGCTGCATTCTTTTTTTAAATTTTATTTAAAGAAAAAAAGCAAAACAAAAAAGGGTAGAAACAATGCAGATTTTTAAAAAAATAAACAATAGAAATCACTAATTGATAAGTTACATAGTCATCTTAGAAATGGTTGTTCAAGTTACAAAGTAAAAGCATAAAAAGTGGACATTTAAACAGTGACAGTGCAAACAGTTCTGTTCAATGATCCAACAAAAAAAAGTAATATGGTTATCAATCTTACACACTTAAATATACATGCAGTTATATCATTTAGAGCACTTTCTTTCCCTCTCTTTTTTACATACATTTATGATATGACTTGTACACGTGGATTTGGACAGTAGAACTTACAAAAATGTATTGTAGAATTTTATTTGCCAGTATTTTGTTGAGAATCTTTGCATCAGTGTTCATTAGTGAGATTGGCCTATAGTTCTCTGTTTTGGTTGGATCTTTCTCTGGTTTTGGTATCAGATTAATACTTGCCTCCAGGAATGATTTAGCCAGGATTGCTTCCTTCTCAATTTCATTGAAGAGTTTAAGGAGTATTGGCATCAAATCTTCTCTAAATTTCTTGTAGAATTCAGCTGTGAATCCATCAGGACCTGGGCTTTTCTTTGTTAGTAAGTTTTTAATTATATTTTCAATTTCAATAGCTGATATTGTGTTGTTCAAAATTGCTATATTTTCTTGGTTGAGCTTTGGTTATTCATATGTTTCTAGAAATCTGTTCATTTCCTCTGTGTTTTCCACTCTGTGAGTAGAGATTTTCAAAGTAGGTATTCATGATCTTTTGAATTTCCATGTGATCTGTAGTAATTTCTCCCTTTTCAGTTTCTTATTGCATGAATTTGGGTTTTTTCTTTCTTTTGCTTGATAAGGATAGCTAGAGGTTTGTCAATTTTGTTTATTCTCTCAAAAAACCAGCTTTTTGATTCATTAATTCTTTGTATTTTTTTTAGTTTCAATTGCAATGATTTCTGCTCTAATGTTTACAATTTCCTCTCTTCTATGAGCTGTGGATTTAGCTTGCTCTTCTTTTTCTAGAAGCTTGAGATGGAGCATTATGTTGTTTATTTGTGCTCATTCTGTTTTCTTGATATGACAATTTGTTGCTACATATTTTCCTCTTAAGCCACTTTCATTGCATCCCACAGATTACAGTATGTTGTTTCTATATTTTCATTGGATTGTAAGTATTGATTTATTTCTTCTTTAATTTCATCTGTCTCCCACTGGTTGTTCAAAAGGCTGTTATTTAATTTACATGTATTTATGCAGGTTTTACAACTTCTTTTGCCATTAATTTCCAATTTCAGTGCACTATGGTCAGATATCATGCATGGTATGATTTCAGTACCTTTGCATTTACTTAAGAATGTTTTATGGGAATAATATATGGTATATTTTGGAGAATGTCCCATGTGGAGCTGACAAGAATGTGTATTGTGATGTGGTTTGGTGGAACACTCTGTAAATGTCTACTAAGTCCAATTGCTCACAGGTATGATTCAGTTCTGTTATTTCTTTGCTGACTTTTTGTCTAGTTGATCTGTCTCTTTGTGACAATGGTTTGTTAAGATCTCCCCTTATAATTGTGTTCTTGTGTATTTGGTTTTTCATGTCCATTAGTATCTGTCTTGTATAGTTGGGTGCTCCTGTATTTGGTGCATATGTATTTATACCTGTTAGTTCTACCTCTTTAATTTTTCCACTAACAAGTATGTAGTGATCGTCTCTATCTCTTTTAATCATTTTAGGTTTGAAGTTCACATTGTCTGCAAATAGAATAGCTACCCCTGCTTTTTTCTAGGTTTCTGTTGCATGGAATACTGTTTTCCATCCTTGGACTTTTAATCCATGAGTTTCCTTTTGGGTCAGATGTGTTTCTTGTATACAGCATATTGTGGGATCCTGTTTCTTGATCCATTCTGTCAATATGTTTCTTTTTATAGATGAATTGAGGCCATTTATATTGATGGATATCACTGATATGTGCTGGCTTGACTTTGCCATGTTATGTTCCAGTTGTTTCTTTCTGCTTTTCCCCTCATTTAATTGCTTATCCTACCTGGTGGTTTCTTTCTATTATTGTTCTGGGGATTGTGGTCATTATTATCTCTGTCTAGTATGTCTTTTAGTACTCTTTCTTGGGTTGGTTTGGTGGACATGAATTTCTTCAGTTGTTCTTTGTCATGGAAGTATCTTGTTTCTCCATTAAATTTGAATGAAAATTTTACTTACTCATTCCTTATACAAATTACTCCCTAAGCTTTTGTGTGACAGTGAACAGGACTAATAACTTATCCAAATTATATAATAGATTAATATCACATAAATTATATAATTCAAATACATATACATACTTGAATTATATAATTTTCTATTTATGTGATTCAAATCATATACATAGAATTTCACTATTTAGTAATCTTTGCAAAAATTGTACTAATATTTCTTAAAACTATACTTATAACAAAATGTATAATGATGGTTAAATATAAAAAGATTGGTTATTCAAAAAATAGAAAATTTCTTACAATACTTTATATTATTCTGTTTACATTATATTAATCTTGATTATAATTTCTTATAATTGAAAATCCTTGTAAAATTAGTGTAAATTAAAACAATATCTACATATAATTGAAGAAAATGTTGTGTTTCATATTACATAAATGATATACATAGAAAACATTCAACATTTCAAAAATTATACAATGTGGTGTATTTGCAATAGAATTCTACATGTATTTCAAACTTGGTAAATTAGTGTATATATATATATATATATATATTAATTGTATAAATAAAAAATAACATAATTTTAAAAATACAGTGTTGCTCAAACTGGTGAGATTTTAAACTGTTGGTCATCATGTGATATGGCCAAGTAAAAACTGAATAGGTGTAATTTTTAGGTCATGTTCTTAATGTATGTTTGTAGCACTTAACATTTGTATCTTTTGTAGTGTGCTGGTACATGTACATAATACATCTCAATTTCTTCTTCCATATTTTTCTTTCCATCATTTTCCCCTCCATCTATCTAATGAAGTACTTTATGTG
>PVLA01018208.1:0-15121 GCA_004027455.1 Hydrochoerus hydrochaeris | reverse complement strand
TGTAGGTCCTGGATAAATAAATAAATACATGCTGAATGAATGGGTGGATCCTACAAGCGGTGTTTACTGCCCTATGCCAAGGAAGACATCAACATATTTCCATAGGAAAGATGCTGAGAAGGTCACAAATGCTTTAGTATAACCATGTGGAATGCACACCGCAAGAGAGACCACAAATCTATTTTGTTTTCAAGGAAAATAAAACAGAATAAAACCAATCCAAATGAACCAGTATAAGTGATACAGAACTTCAAAATCTTACAAAATCAACAATAGTTACCATAATGCCTTTTGCTATCTTCAAAATAGCTTCAGATACCTTCAGACATGGTAAAAACAATAAAAGCAAAACAATAAATGCAATAAAGGTCTTCAAAACAAGCCTTTAGTAAACCCAAAAGGGCAACCATAATATGTCTTACTATCTTTGAAATAGCTGCTCATGTCATCAGATTTAACATAATGAAGCAAAACAAAAAGGAATACAACCCAACCCAAGAAAACAGTGGTTTCCAGGCAGGGATCACCTCCTGGTGAGGCCTGGCTCTCTCCCCCTGCAGTCAGTGAATGGTGCTGATTCACAGAAAGAGGTTTGGGTCTGGCTATTCCCACCCCAGCAGCGGCCCACGTGTGGCGCTGGTTTCCAGGTGGGGATCACTTACTTCTGCAAGTCTGTTTTCGAAGCAACATGAAGACAGTTTCCAGGCTGTGGATCCTGACGCAGGGTGATTTTGCAGGGCAGCTCTGAGACTGCCCCTCACTGCCACTCTTCCTCATCAGAAAGTTAGATCTTCTCTGAAATGCTTCTGCTGTTAACCTCATTTTATCAGAGGTGTGAGGTATTCTAAACTCAAAAAACTATGAAGGGAAGGAAATGCAAACACAATAATTATATGGCTCACATAAAGAAGAGCCATAAAAAAATTATTTCATGACCACAATGCAAATGACTTAATGCAGTAACTGGAGACAGCTCCAGCCAAAACCATGAGCCAAGAGCTTTGTCAGGCCAGCTCTTCCTCCTCACCCTGCCTGGTGAGCAGTGGCAGTAAAGGTACAGTGCAGAACTGCTGTGGGAATGTCCCCAGGCTGTGGGGCTGCTGTGGCCATCCACTCGCCAAGTTGCCTGTTTGACTGCAGAGCCCGGAAGACAGAGCTGTGGCTGTGGACCTTCTCCAGGGCTGGCCTCACAAGATTAATGGGGCAGCTACTGCCCAGCACAGAGCCTGCCCATCCTGCAGACATCTCTGGCCTTGAGCTCCATGAAACTGGCATGTGTTTGACATATTATAAACACAGCACAGCATAAGAGTCAATTATGCCTTCTCAAGCAACTTAAATATCCTCAAATAGGGGGCTGTGACTGGTCCTAGGTGACCCAGTCTTGGTTCTGGACCAATGATGGAGTCACTGTTCTTCCTTGACCTATGATGTCTCCATCTGTAAAATGGGTGCAGCAACTACCAGCACATGGTCCGTTGCGATAGCAAACCCCGTGAAAGAAAGATGTCATGCACAGTCGTGAGTGTCGTCTTGGCTCTCCTGGCCTATTCCAAGCAGTCAGTAAAGTTCCACAAAGCGTTCTTATAAGGAATGCTAGAGTTTTAAACTCAACTTTAGGATATTTGGGGACAAAATTTTATTTGTTTATAAATGGAGAGTCACTAGATCCTCTACCCTCAGTGTTTCTGTCTACAGTATGAAGCAGTATTAGCATTTACTCCATGAAGGTAGATGGGCTTTAGAGCCAGAGCCTCCAGGTCAAATTGTAGCTCTACCAGTAGGTTGCACTGGGCGAGTGACCCTCAGCTGCCTGGGCTTCATATATGTGCCAATATCTGTGCCCAGGATCCCGGCGGGGTTTGAGTGAGATCAGCAGGTCTGGTACAGCTGGGAGCACCCAGGAAGTGCTCGGGAAGGGGAGCCGGAGCTGTCTTCACAGCACTACTGAGGAGAGAGTTGGAAGTATTTAGGCACCTGAGTATCAGACCTCACCCTGCTCATGAACATATGGAGAATGTGAGCTCCTTTGTACCCCAAGCACTCAGCACATTGTTGCTGCTTGGTTGACATAGTTGCTTGAATGCTGAGTGCACGAGCCTGGGTGGCGGCCACGGGTTCTCTCTTCCCTTAGTCTATGTCTGTTGAGTGGCTCTTGGAGCCCCTGACAGCACAATAGAATGGTTCTTTTGATCCCTTCTTGCAGGTCATTTCCCAGACTCTGTCCCCGACTTGGAACCAGATGCTGCTGTTCAATGAACTGGTGCTGCATGGGGACGAGAAGGAGCTGGCGGAGTCCCCGCCACTCGTGGTGGTGGAGCTGTACGACAGCGACGCAGTGGTGAGTGTCCGCCAGCCTGCCCACCATGCCTCGCTGTGCCACCTCACTGAGCTTCTCCCTTTGGGTGGTGGCGGTGGTGCCGGTGATGCCTAGGATTGAGCCCAGAGCCACACGCTCTGTCGCAGAGCTTTTTACCACCGAGCTGCATCCTCAGCCCTTCAAGAGCTTTTATATTCCAGCTACAGCCTCGTCAGCTGGCGTGGGCCGCCTAACCTGGCCAATGTAAAGTAAATGAAGTCCTGGCAGTGAGAGTGGCCGGGACCCTGGCTGTGCCTAGACACAAAGCTGGCTCTAGAAGTTGGGACATTGATTGGCTTTACTCTGGGTTTCTGTCTTAGAGTTTCCTTTGGATTGTAGTTAAAATCAGAGCCAGTGAGCAGACTCTAGCCAACACACACTTCCTCAGAGAAGTGACACTTGTGGGAACGGCGACACAGCTGTTCCTACCCCCAGCATCCTGTGTCATAATCAGAGTTTCACGGGCCTCCCTGGAAGGGAGAAGTCGGCACTGGGGCTGACCTGCCTTTGTACCTGCATCTCTCCCACGCTTGGCTTGACCTTCCCCTGGGAGCCCGGGGGGATGTCACAGCTCCCCCAGCCCATGGAATGGGCAGAGGAGTTAGCAGCAGGAGAGATGAGTCAGGATGAAACGGGGGAATGCCAGTGCTCACAGTGCTTTGAAGATTCCTTGCCAGATCACGTGATTGGGTCAGAACCAAGCAGCTGACAATCAGAGGACAGAAATTCATGTCTTTATGCTCCAGGGGAAGCCGGAATATTTGGGTGCCACGGTAGCTGCCCCGGTTGTGACACTGTGTGACCAGGACTATGAGCCTCCCCGGCTGTGCTATCACCCTATCTTTTGTGGGACTCTCTCTGGAGGAGACCTCCTTGCTGTGTTCGAGCTGCTGCAGGTGAGTGATCTGGAGTGGGGTGTTACACCCCTCTGGGGCACCCAGCCTGAGAAGTGGCCCTGCAGTGAAGCTGCACCTGGTGCCTCCTGCTGTCCCATGGCTGGAAGTGTCTCCTGGAGACTGGAGAGGGGACTTAAGAACACAGGAGGCACAGAGTAATGCTAGATCCTTTCTGCTGCAACCCAGAGTCCGAGGGTGAAGAATCCCCACAGTGGTTTGCTCCTCACTGCTAGTGCAGTGCACATGGCCAAGCCCCGTTCGGACCACGGAAAGATACAAACGCAGCAGGTGGTAAACATTTGTGGGCTACTCACCACACACCTAGGCTGTGTGTGCTGCCTCCCTCAAGCCTGCTGAGAAAGCATGTGACTCTCGTGTGCCAGGAAACACAGTCAGTCACCTGCTCAGGAGGCCACCTTCAGTGGCTGAGCTGGGAGCTGAACTTGACCTTTGCTGCTCACACTGTATCACAGTTTCCCAAAGACGAAGGGCTCCCAGTCCTTCCCCAGAAGCCCCAGGAGCTTATAAGACTGTGTCTAGGAACCTGTGAAGGCCCTTTTGGGAAGCAGAGGCAGGAAGGGAAGCTGAGACCTTCAAGTCTGAGTGTCCTGTAGAGAACCAAACAGGACATAGGGCAGAGAAATGTGTGTGGGTTGGGATCAGATTCTCCCCTGGACCTTCCACTCATGGAAGCCAGACCAATGCTTCTGTCTTCTTCAATTTAGGTGCTTATAACAAATTCCATAACCTGGCTGTCCTGACCCATAGATACTTACTTCTCACAGTTCTGGAGGCCAGGTGTCCTCAGTAGAGGCACTGGCAGATCTGGTGTCCAGTGAGGGCCTTCAGCCTCGCTTGTGTGCTGAGAGATAAGAAATCTTTCTTGGTTCGTTTATTATTGGGACACTCATATCCCTCATGATGATTCTGCCCACATGAGCTAATCACATCCCAAAGTCTTCACCTCTAATTATCATCACACTGGAAATTAAGATTTCAACATATGCATTCTTAACATTCAGTCTGCAAAATCTTCTCTAGGCAAGCTTGATTTTAGGACTCATCCTGGAGAAAGTGGAGGGTGAGCGTTACATGGGAAGGAGTGGAGATGTTAGAGCCGGACTCCTGGGTCTGCATCTCTGTCCTGCCACTTCCTGGTTTGTGACACTTTCAGTAGGCAGCTTACTCTATGTTTCTGCACAGTACAAGGTGATAATTAATCTCCCTGACATGCAATAAATAGCCAAAAAACACTATTTTATTATTAATAATAATACTATGCCATAGGATTTTAAGGTAAGATGTTTGATCCCACTTATTTATTTTAGAAATTAAACTTGGACATAAAGGCAGTGAGTGGTTCAGTATGGCAGGATATTGAATAGGTAACAAAATAGCCTACTTAAGTTAGACACTGAGCTCCATGGAAAGGTAAAAACTTACTACATGGCAGGTCCGACGCTAGATGCCAGGTAGACAGATTTCCATTGCTGTGAGGTGAGGGAACATTAAGATGTTCTCTAAGGAACAGATTTGGGATTGAACGCACTGATGTTCAAACTCAAACTCTGCTGTCCTCTGCAGCCTCTGATCTTTACTGGCCACGGTGATGAGTTCATCAACCCATCCTGTCAAAGGCTTTGACTGTGATTTGGTTTTTGCTCCACCCAGGACGGAATGGCTGCTTTGCAGAAAGAGTGAGCTCTCTGTCAGGGAAACTGCATCTAAATGAGCTCTTTGAGGATTGGAGTAGCGAGAATTCAAGCCCTGGCTCCATCTGCGTGATGGTCACAGCCTAGGAAAGTAGGAGAGGACAAGAAAAAAATCCCTTTCTTAAGAATATTAGGATAATAAGCCAAGCGGATTGCAATAGAATCAACCGCAGCCAGGTAGATGTGAATCACACAGAAATATGGATGGTTAGAAATGAAGGCAACCTTGGAAACCAGCAGGTCTAGTCTACACTCAGTGAGAGTCCAGGTTATTTTAGACTGTCAGTGAGTGATTTTAGATCAAAACCATACTCAGCATTAAGTAACACTGAATCCATATGTAGGGAGTTTGCCTGTGTTGATCTTCCTAATACTTCTGGAGGGAAATCTAGTCTGGAGTTTCTGTCTGTACTATCTCTCTAATTTGGCAGCTTCTCTTTCTAGTGAAAGCACAGAGCTCACACTCAGTACCCACGGAGATGATCAGTGGTATCTAGGGAGAGGTGGGAAGCCCAGGGAGGCTTTTCAGCATGATACTGGACTAAGATGACACATGCTAGGTGCCAGGTTGATCATCTTCTGAAAGATCAGGTGGGGATTCATGCAGAGGCTGTCCAGATTGGAGATAAGACTGTAGCCATGGAAAACAAGAAAAATGGCTTCTGAGTAGATGGTAAAGAGATCACCTGGCTGGCTAATGGGTTTGAAGTGGAAATGGGAGATTCATCTCCATGTCAACATGGAAGCCAGTAATAATATTTTATGCAAAGTAGACTTTCAACAAAGAAGTTTCAAATGCATTTGCCACTCACTTGATTATATTCACAGAGTTCTGTGTGTGAGGTTTCGACTCTCCAGCTATTTCCCAGACCACTCCCAGCACTGGTGCTTCTGAAGTTGCAGAAAAATCTTGTTTTTTTGCTCTTTTGCCTTCTTATCCCTCAGTCCTCCCTCTCTACTCTTAGAAAGCTGTTTTCCCTGGGCTTATAACATTCTTCTTGTTTCCATAATCCTCGCTCTCCTTTTAGAACTTTCCTCTTCCCTGCTGTTTGTATGTTCTCCTCCCAGAAAGTTTACTTTCCTCTCATAGAATGCTTTGCTTTCTATGTTACCTTCCTGTTTAATGCAATAAATTATTTCAAACCTGGTGGCTTAAGATAGCAGGAATTTTTTATCTTACACTTTTGGAGCTCAGCAGTCTGGAAATGGTCTGGCTGAGCTGAAAGCTGAGCTGGCAGCCCCATGTTCCTTCTGGAGATGCTGGGGTGAGTCTGTGCTCTTAGCCTCCTAGAGGCCACCTGCATCCCTTGGCTAGTAGCCTCTTCCTGTGTCTTCAGGCCAGCAGTGTAGCTGCTTCAAATCAATCTCTCTATCTCACCTGTTTCTTTTCTACTTTCATGTCCTTTGTCCCCTGATGATAACCCCCCCCCCGGTTCCATCTTATAAGGCCCTGTGATTACATTGGGCCCAGCCAGGTAATCCAGAATAACCTCCCACCTCAGGAGCCTTCATTTCATCACATCTACCAAGTCCCATTTGCCATGGAAGGTTATATATTCAACAGACTCTGGTCTTTAATATGCTGGAATCTTTGGGGAGCTAGTGTTCTGCCTACTACACTTCCTGACTCCTAGAATTGTCTCTTCAATCTTATTATAAGTGTCTTTATACTCCAGATGAGCCCCTTCCACCTGGCTCGTGTGACTGGAACCCCCTGGAGTTGTGCTGTGTGCAGCCGTTGTGCATTGTACATCAGTTCTGTCCACTTAGAATCTATTCTTCCTTCTCACTCCACTTTCTAGGAATTTCTCCTGGCCATCATGGGAGCTTTCTCTAGTTTTTTCATATGTTTTTAACTTTGTCTCTAGGGCACAGAATTTGGTGACTCTATACACTTCTTTTTTAAAAAATTTTATTTAAAGAGAGGGAAAAAATAAAGCAAAACAGAAAAAAAGGGTAGAAACAATACAGAATTTCAAAAAAAAGAACAATAAGAAATCACTAGTTGATACATTACATATTTTCTTCCTGGATGTAGTTGTTCAAGTTACAAAATCAAAGCATACAAAGTGGACATTCAAACAGTGAGGCTGCAAACAGCTCCATTCTCTGATCCAACAAAAACTTAGCAACATAATTATCATTCCTACACCCTTAAATATACATGCAGTTATATCCTTTAGAGCACCAGATTTTCCCCCTTTAGCTTTTTAAGTCCATTATCTGTTTAGTTATATCATGTATCAGGTTGCTCAGTACCTTGCTGATCTGTTTTGTCATTGTTATTTACTTTTTAAAAAATTTTTTCTTATTTATTATTATTTTTATTTTATTTATTTATTTTATTTTGAAGATAGTAAGATGCAGCAGAACAAGACAGGACACAGCCAACTGAGGCAGTGCAGTGAAATTGGCACAGAGCCTCACGGCAGGCCACCAGGACAACAGCAATAGGCACAATAGTACATCTGGTTTTCTTCACAATAGTTGTTCCTTCAATCAGGCAGAGCAATATGGAAGGCAATACCAGAATTACAAGAACAGAATATTGAATAGAGCAATACCATTGATCAAAACAGAGCAAAACAGAGATAAAAATATTTGCCCTCAGAGAGATGGCAGAAGAAAATCCCCCTTATTTGCTGTATCGCATATAGTCAAACCGGCAAGACATGCTCAGATCTCCGGCTCTCACTCGCTGGGGGTTGGGGGTAGATGGATGTTTGATTCTTAGCCCGCAGCCTTGTAGGCTCACAGCCGCCCACCAGAGGGGTGAACTGGCTGCCCGTTTTCCCAGCGCCCCAAAGTCCAACATGGCGCGTCACGGATCTCAGGAAACTCTGATATGGTTCTCGCCCTGGGGTGGCCGCAGCTTGCCAGGCCACAGCCACTTACCAGAGTAGCATGCTGGCGGCTTCCTCTACACACTTCTTGTCTTTCACCTCTTTCTATTGGCTGGAAAGTGAACTCTGTAATCATTAGTCGTCTCATTAATCATCATCTCATTAGCAGCCCGAATGCGGTGACTTGGTTGCCTTCAGACAGCATCTCTGCGCGATTTTTCTCCCTGTTTTGTAAAGGTAAAGTTATCAATCAGCGAATGCTCCACTGGCTTTGACTTTATGAAAGCCGCTCACCAGAAAGTGAATCAGGGATCAGGGCAGGCAGACAGGCTGAGATCTTATGCCTTGTTAAGATCCTCCATCAGAAGCCCTGCAACCCTGAAGAGAATCTCAAGTCACCAGCCTGACCACAGAATCCTCACTGGCCTCCCTTGGTGAGCAGCAAGCCTGCTCATCCCGGGCGCTTGCCCCAGGTCCTCCCTGGGAGGCGTTATCTGCTGCAGCCTCGTCTGCGCAGACTCTGCTCAGCTCTGCTTCTGCCTTTTCCGCAAACTCACTCTTTGCTTTGGGCCCAGCAAATGTCCTCTGTGATCTTTTTGTTTGCCAGGCGTGGCAACACGCTCTCTCCGCTTCTGAAGGCACCAGGCCATTGTTTGGGATTCCCCATCTCTGCTGCAAAGATGAGTGTCCCTCTGGCTGTGTCTTAGAAGGTGATGCTCTCGTATCTTCCCACTCACTAAGCTCTTCTTTCCAGTGACCACATTTTCGGTCCACAATTCCTCTTCCTTCCTTTTGTCATAGTTTTTGCTCTACTGAGAATCTTAGTCTCAGGTCTCGCTGACTAGATTTAGCCTTGTTGTGTTAGAATTCATATCTAACATTACAAATTATCAGACTCCTCTAGGGCCCTGTTCCTCTGATTGCTGTTCTCTCTGCTTCCAGTCATACTGGCCTCTTTCCTTGCCTGCTAGACATTGTATGTAACAATAGATAGAGAAAATGTGAGCCCAGGATAATATCGTTTCTTTCTAGAGCATTTAAATATACTTCTGAGGTATTTTGAGGCCAGCAGCAGTCCTGGATCATCTGTATCCAACTAAAGACAGATGATTTGAGGTTGAGCTTTATTCCTTTCAAAGGTCAGTAAATTTCCAGTTTGCCTTTACTCTTAGGGAGCTGCTATGTGCCAGGAAGTAGACCAGCTGCTTCCACACCGTCTCAGCAATTCTTCACAGCAGATCCGTGAACTAGACAGCATTAGCTTCATTTCTCAAAGGACAGATCCGAGCTCAGAGACATTGAGCAGTTTCTCCAAGTGCACAGTAAGGGATGGAACCCTGAACCACCCCTTGCCACTGTGCTGGCTGAGCAGTGTAAAGGACAAATGATGGGCTGAGGGAGAGGCGGAGGGGAGATGGGCTTCCAGATGGGCAGGGTCCTGACGCCTCCGTAGTGCTTCTAAGCAGCTGCCTCTCCTGTCCCACTCGCCCCACCCTTGCTGTGCCCCGAAGCTGGGGCCTGTGAGGAGCTCCCCTGTTTGTCCCTGACTCTCACCATTTCACCTTTATAATGATCCTTCCTTTTCCTGGGCCCCATGCCCTGACTACCTGCACCCATGTAGCTTCCTAAAGGACCTTGAGCCTCTTCAGGGCATTACCCAGGCTGGCACCTCAGCAGCCTCAGGACAAGGAACCATGATGCCCGTTAGCAAGCATGTTCCAGACCCTGGCAAGGCTGTGTGGAAGGAGGGGAGGAAGGCAGATGGGATGGTTCATGGGTAGAAAGGTACCTATGGGTAGGAGGAGGGACTTCTAATGTCCCACAGCACAGTGGGCTAAATCATGATGACAATAGTGAATGGTTTCTGGGTGATGAGAGGGGGTTTCGAACGCTTGCAGTACAGAGAAGTGATCAGTGTCTCAGGGGATGGATGCGCTGCTTACCCTGACCTGAGCAGTGCTCACTGTGTGCGTATATTGCGATGTCACACTACACCCCTCAATGCGCACAATTACTACACAGCACATTTGAAAGAGGATGAAAACGCGTCCAGAGGTAGCTGCTACAGCAGCAGCAGCCCAGCTGTTCTGCGGCCTTAGCTTTGAGGTGCAGGAGCAATTAGCTTCTGTAGCGAGGGGTGTCACGGGCTGCACTGCTCAGCTGGTCACCGCGGGGCCGCACTGGACAGTCACCCTCATCGTGGCTTCTCCGTCTGGCTCCTTCTGCTCCACAGCTGCATTATCTTGAGCTTATTTGGGATCTGCAGAGTCTGCTCTCTTTTTTTTCTGAGCTTTATTGTAGTTAGCTGAACAGTATCTGCCCCTGCTGACCAGAATGTGTCTGTGGGAAGGGAAGGGATGTGTTTGTGTTCTGTGGGCTTCTGTGAGCAGCGGGATTTTTCCAGCATGTGGAGCTGATGTATCAATTGGCCAATAAACATTTGTCAAGAACTGACTGAATGTGCAGTGCTGCATGAGGGGCCTGGAGAATGAAATGAAGTAAACAGACTCCTCACAGCCAAGTCATGCAAACATTTTGGGCAGACAGAAGGGAAGAGAACCACTGTTCCACAGCAGTGCTCGATGGGACATCCAATTCCCGAGAGGCTTGAAGGTTCACCAGGCCCAAGAGTTGAGGGTCAGAAAGGGGAAGTGACTTGTAAAAGGTCAGAGCCTGATGTCCCCAGTATGTCTGGAAAGAGGACGCGCTGCATTCAGAAGGCATAAGGACGTGACATGCTGTGCTCAAAAGGGCCACAGTGACTGAGCTCAGGCGGGGAAGCTTCTGCAGAGGTGTGTGGCGAGCCCAACTGGGCAGGGGAGGGTGGCCACACGGGAGAAGGGCCCTGTCCTCTGTGTGGTCTGAGGTCTTCGTGGGAGATTCCAGCAACACAGCACTATTGCCCTCCCATGGGCCAGTGGCCCCAAGCGCACAGGAAGGGATGTGAGTTCCGCCTTTGAAAGGATTCATTTTCTGTCCCACTGAGGAAGCGGCACTCTGTGTCACTAAGCACGGGTCTCTTGGAGCAGTGCTTTCTGGCTTTTCCAGAGCTCCCGAAGCGTCTTCTCGTCAGCAGCCGTGTGCTGTCAGGCCTGGGTCATCTATCAGCCGTGACACTCGATCTCTTTGTCTTTTTCCCCACCTTCCTTTGACCCCGTGGGCTCACTGAAGCTATGTCTTACCAACCCGTATCCTAGCATCACTGGCCTGATCAGGGATGGCGAACTCTTTAGAGCTTTCAGTGATAAGAAGCAGCTGGCTGTGGCGTGTGTGCTGTAGGTCCACCCGCACTGGTCTGAGTGCTAAGTGCTGGTCATTCTGGCAGACGAATGCATTTGCCAATTAATAAATAACTAAATGTGGCAGACTGCATGGCTCTCATCACATTTTAAATTAACAAGACCATGACACCTTACTCAGGTGATCTGGTGGCACCACAGTCTCCCTCTCTCCTGTCCTTCTCACCAGCACCCATTGTGTGACAGGTCCCTTCCGCTGGGCTGCAAGCACTGCCTCCCATCGACCCACCAGATGTCACCCAGATCTACCCAGTTCCTGCCAACATCCGGCCAGTGCTGAGTAAATACCGCGTGGAGGTGCGGCTTGGGGAAGGGGTGGAAGTTGTCCTTTGGGGCCGCTGTGAGAGGGATGATATGGGACTGGAAGGTGAGCCCAGAGGAACCCCACCCAGCTGTGGTTAGCAAGGGGAGCCCACACAAGTTGGAGGGGCACCCTGAGGTGGCGGGCTCCTCTGACTTCCTGCACCAGAGGGCTGCACGTGGCTCCTCCTCCGGGCTGCAGGTGACATCTTGTGGGTCCTCTCCTCAGGTCCTCTTCTGGGGAGTCCGAGAAATGAAGAAGGTGCAGCTCCTGTCTGTGGACCGGCCACAGGTTCTCATCGAGTGTGGGGGACGAGGGGTGAAGTCCTGTGTGATCCAGAGCTACAAGAACAACCCCAACTTCAGCGTCCAGGCAGACGCTTTTGAAGTGGTAGGGACCCCTCGCTCCCTGCCTGCTCACCCCCTTCCCAGAGGGCCCCGTGCCCTCATCCGCCAGGCTTCGTGGGCCCAGTGGTGGGCCCATGTGTCAGCTGTAGGAAAGGGCAGCGTCACTGTGAAAGGTCAGAGTTTCAGGACGAGAAAATATATGTGTTTGGTATTGTTGTTTGCAGAGCTTTCTAGTGTAAACCACACAACAAATCGAAACAGGTTGAAAAGCTTTTGCTTAGGACAGTGGTTCCCAGTCCATCAGGTCAGCATCCCTGGAGACAGGAGAGACGCGCATCCCCTGCCCGCCCAGCAACTCTTACTCCTGAATGCAGGTCCTTGGGGGCGCTGGCGCCTGGGAAACCTGTGAACCGCTGGCCTGGGAGACAGCCTGGTGACCCTGACTTAAGCGGCTTAGATGTTTTAAGAGGCCATTTGAACTTAGGGCGCAGTCGTTTGCACGTGCCCTTGTGCTTCTCACATGATGGCTTTGGCACCTGCCCTGCTTTTCATTTCGGTATTTCACCGTGCCTTTCGTTCCCTGACTGGAATTAACCGCGTGGGAGTTTGCTCTGTGGAACTCAGTCAGCCCCACACCACACGTGTTCTGCGGTTGGCAAAGGTGGCATCGAGGCTGCGCAGGGCATACACATCTTCATGCAGGGTCGCAGTGAGCCTCAGGGGCTGCCAGGGCAGGGATGTCAGGGGCTGTCCACTCAGCCACCTTCTGTGCTCAAGGGCTCAGCTTTCATCTGCTTTATCTACTGGCATGAAGCAGATGTCATTGGAGATGATGGTTCTGCCGGCAAAGGACTGGAAACACTGCCATCCGGGTTTGGGTAACCTAAGCCTGCGATGCATTGCAGACATCTCTCATGTCTTTGGTGCTTGTTCTCTGGCTTGGGAAGACAGTGCTCCAGTGTTTTGCCAGTGGCAGGGCTGGACTGAGGGGGCAGACAGCAAGGCAGGGGGCAGGAGGGGGGATGTTCACTTGCTTCAGGCCTGTGCTGGACAGGTCAGCGGGCAGGGAAAGCCTGGCTTCATCCCGGCCTCTCCTGCAGGAGCTGCCTGAGAACGAACTCCTGCACCCGCCGCTGAGCATCTGCGTGGTGGACTGGAGAGCTTTCGGGAGGAGCACGCTTGTGGGCACTTACACCATCAACTGCTTAAAGCAGTTTCTGTGGAAATCCAGCGAGCCCCTGGCCCGGGTCTTGCAGATGGATGGAGCCCAAGCTGAGTCAGGTAGAGAGCGCCTCCTGCCTCCCAGAGCTGCGCTTCTAGAGCTGGGCCTGCAGGCGCCTGTGGGGGCGTGGGTGGCTGGGAGCTTCTGCTGAGTCTGCTCTGGCAGCTTCCTCTGCCTTCTCTGGCTGCCAAGCTCCTAGGACTCCTACCAGGGTCAGCTCCCCTAGAAGACATCTGCGGTATGACTTAAACTCCCTTGTCTCTCCCCTCTCTGATACTTGCCTTGGATTTGTTTGATGTTATTTTGGTTTGGTCCATTTCAGATGTCAGGTATGCCGAGTTGAGTTAATTGGACTTCTCAATTCTGTGCTGCAAAGTCCTCACTGATCTGTTCCAGGCTTCTCTGTCTTCATGCCCACCATCTTGCGGTGCCTTATTCCTAGCTCCATGGCCAGTCTTCCCCCCACCTGTAACTGCCATGTTATCATCTCGTAAAACTCAAATGCAGGCCTGAGATACAACTCAGCAGTGCAGTGTCTGCCTAGCAGGTGTGAGGTCATGAGTTCTATTCCTAGTACAAAAAAAAACCCTCAAACACATTTAATCTACATAAATGACATAATGTAGTAATCTTCTTTTGATTCCTTTGGTTTTCTGTTCTTTTAACTCAAGACTATGCTTTAAGGTTTATCCATACTGCTTGTGTATACATCTGTTCATTACTACTACCTGTTCTGTCTTCTGTTTTGGTTTTCTTTTTGCTTTGTACAGCCTTCCCTCCTTCCCTAAACAGTGCTGCGATGCATACCCTTGTGCACGCTCCCAAGGGAAGATGCTGGGTGGTGGGGTGGGTTCCTGAACAACAATATAGGAATCCAAGCACCCAAATTGATAAATTTGGAATTTAATTAGCTGGGCTCAGGACCACTCGTATACAGGACCCCCTCCTCATTTCAGAGTCCAAAACAAGTGGCCCTGAACTGGAAAATTACAAAGCTTTTAAACAGAGAATCACAAAAAGACATCCTGTTGGAAACAATTTCTTACATTAATTTTTGGCAGACACCTGTATCCTGCTTCCTTTTTTTGAGCAGGTTAGTTTTTCTCTTGTGGGTGCAGCTCATTCTTCTTTCCTCATGGCACTTATACCCTGAGTAATTTTCCATTTTCCTGGGTCAAATACAGGGCACTAGCTAAATGCAGGGCTCAAGATGGCATCAGTTATACCAAGCTACAACAGGTGGGAATTTCCCAGGGATGCACACTTGGGCCACAGGGAATGTGCCCGTGTAATTCCAGTGGGTGCAATCAGAAGGCATTAGGACCTTACTGATCACCATGACAGCACCGCTCCTCAACAGCACTTGCCATCAAACTTCTGAGTTTTTCTTTTGGTTTGTTTTGGCTTTTGGTTTTTGCCATTCTGTGAATGGAAAGTAGCATATCGTTGTTACTTGAACTCAGATTTCTCTGATCTGTACTGAATTTGTGCCTCTCAAAACATCTTGCTGCCCTCTTCATCTTTTCTTCTGTGAGTTGCCTGTTCATACCCTTTGCTCATATCATACATGGTTCCTTGAGTTGTCTTTTGATTCACAAGTTCTTTTTGTATTCTAGATGCTAGCATTCTGTAAGTGTATATGTATTTTTTTCCTCCCAGCAGGGTAGCTACAAAACTTACCTACAGTCTCCATCTCTGTAGAAATCCTTAATTTTGATGCAATGAGGTCCACCTATGCTTTGGAGTTTATGGTTTATACATTTAAAATCTGGTTTAAAAGACCTTTTCTCTCCCCTTGGTCATGAATGTATCAATGTCAGATTTTCTTCAGTTAGCTTTATGATTTTAGTTTCCTGTGTAGATATTTAATCCCCTGCACATGATGGGAGGTAGGTATCCAGCTGCACTTTCTCTATGCAGTGTACCATTTCCCCTTAAAGACCTGCTGACTGATCAGTCATGTCTTTCCCCATTGATTTCCCCATTTTCTCATAAATCAAGTTTCCATGCATCTCCTGACTATTCCTGAGCTCTCTTATCTGTACTACTGGTTTCCTTGTCTCTGTGTCTAGCAGGGTAGAGACCTAGAAGAGTTTTGGGATGAATTTTGTTGTAGTTTGGCATAACTAGCCCCAGTATCTT
>PVLA01018207.1:0-15122 GCA_004027455.1 Hydrochoerus hydrochaeris | reverse complement strand
CAATCCCAGCACCAGCAGGCTGAGGCAAGAGGATTGATGTGAGTCCAAGGCCAGTCTGGACTACACAGTGAGACCCTGTCTCAAAATGAAATAAAAATAAACAGTAATTTAGGTGAGCTGAGGTCCTCGTATGTGGTCCTAGCTGGGCATGGTGGTGCACACTTGTAATCCCACACTAAGAGACTAAAGCAGAGGATCAATACTTTAAGAGTTCAGTCAGTACAATTTAGTGAAACTCTGTCTCAAAAAATAAAGAGAGGAGGGCTGGGTACATAGCTCAGTGTGAAGGCCCCGGGTTCAATCCCCAGTACCATTTAAAAATTTAAAATAAGAAAAGAAAGAAAGCACGTAGCCCTCTATCACCTCAGGGGTTCAGTAAGACCCATGGTGTAACAGTGCCTCCGGACCAAAAATCCTGCAGAAAGGACAGAAACCATGGCAGTATGAATGGCAACAAGGGGAAAAGATCGCTGTACTCAACAGCACCACAAATATCCTGAAAATACAATTTCAATATTTACTTTTTTTAAAATAATGACTTACTACAGATCATCTGTCATCAGTAAAAAAATTGGCAGTAATATGCAAAATATAATAATAAGAAGATTGTAAGTGTCTAGTAGAGGGCTAAATATCTCAGCGAATGAGATCCTGAGATGAACTCTAAGGACAGAGTAACAGCTGTGTGGAATGAGAACCTTTCCTTCCCAAAGAGACCCCCGGATTAGGCGTGAAGGCAGTGTCGGCATTAATACTCTGAATGGGAAAGCGGTGTCTGCCGGGCCACCTGGACAGACAGACAAGGGCCCTAGAGACTCAGAGGGCACTGCTTAACACACATGAAGAACACCGAAGGGCAGGGCAGGTCGTGAGCAAAGACCTAACAGGAGAAAGGTGATCACCAAGGTCGGCGGGGCAGTGAAATCCCAGCTGGACAAAGCCCCATGGAGGTTCTCGGTCAGTCACCGATCTATGGAGGACACAAGAGCAAACCTACAGTTAAGGACCCAGACAATCATAGAGATGAACAGCTCTTTTCACCAACACTTGGTTTTTGAGACAGGGTCTCACTATGCAGTCCAGACTGGGCTTGAGCTTGTATTCCTCCTGCCTCAGCTTCCCGAGTATTGAAATTATAGGCATATGCCACCATGGCCAAAAACTTTTTTGAAAGAGAAAATAAGGGATTTGAATTTCTATCATGTTCTGTTTTTACTTTCACTAATTTTTGTTCATTCTCAGTTTGGCCTTCTTGTCATTATTTTTCCCATGTCAGCCAGGCATGGTGGCACACACCTGTAATCCTAGCATTCAGGAGGTTGAGAGAAGGATCACTGCCAAGTAGATGTCAGCCTGGACTACAGAGTGAGTTCAAGGCCAATTTGAACTGCAGAGTGAAACCCTATCTCAAAAAGACAAAAAAAAGAATTTGTAAAGTGGCACAATGGCACACACCTGTAACCCCAGCACTCGGGAGGCTGAGGCAAGAGGACTGCCTCGAATTTGAGGCCAGCCTGAGCTACAGTATGAGTTCAAGGCCAACTGGGACTTTGTAGGGAGACCTTATGTCAAAAAAAGAAAAAGAAAAAAAAAAGTAGATTCAATTGCATTATGAATTGAAAAAAGGGAAAAAGATAAAACATTAAAATGATTGTTGTGGAGGCAACAGCTACAAGATTTTCTGTTAGACACACTGAGCCTGCATTAGAACAGGACGCAGGGAAGAGTGGGGAGACAGGTGTAAAAATGCTGAAAATACAGTTGTCAAAACATCGTCACTGTTATTGGAAAAGTAAGTTAAAAAAAAAAACCAAAAAACCTCATGGACCTTTTATATTTTTTTTTCAAATTTCTCTTCCAATGTTTGATCTTTTTTTTTTTTTTTTTTTTGGTACCGGGGATCAAACTCACAACTGTACGCTTGCAAGGCAGGCGCTTATGCCACTGAGCTAAATACCCAGCCCTACCAGTATTCAATCTTAATTAACTGAAATCTATAGATTATTTCCAGAAAAATTTTAGTCCAATGGATTACAGTCAATGTGAAGAGACTGCTTCAAAATTGTTCAATTTTCTTCATTAACCAGTGTTAAACACATTGATTCTCATCCCATTGCCCCAGAATGCTTATAATTCTAAAAATTATCTGTAATAGAATACTCTAAGTAATTATTGTTTGAATATTCCACAAGTATATATATTTTAATTCACTAAAAAATATGAACATTTGACTGTTTAGAGGCATGTTTTCAAAGTGATGAACAGCGTGTACATCTGCTATTAACAGAAGCTATGCGCTGAATTTTGATATACCACTTTGAAAACTTACCAATCAGGAAAAGCCATTTTTACCTCTTCTTGTCCAAACTGCTCCATAGAATCACAGTAAACTTCACTGTCTGAATCACTTGTCAAATGCAGAATCCCTGAAACATCTTCAACATGATCATCATTTATATCTAAATATGAACAAATATTCAGGTAATATAAGCATATTCTATTAGAAAATACACTTATTTATTCTATTTTCAAAATGTATCAGCTCTATATTATGTTCATACTGAAATGCAAATTTCATTCATGAAGTCATACTTAAAAGTATTACCAAAACTTTCAATTTAGTTGACAGTTTTTATTTGAAAGGATAAAAACATATTTTGTCAGCCCAGGGATATAGCTCAGCAGCATAGCAGCTGCCTGGCAAGCGCAAGGTCATGAGTTTGATCCCCGGTATCAAAAACAAAGCAAAACAAAAACATATTATTTTGTCATTTAATTTTATGAAGACACTGTCCCAACAAAAATCCCAGGAAACCTAATAACCTGGTAAGAGAAAATACAACACTAGTTAGGACTACCCCTAGATATGGGGTGTAATGCTGCGAGTTTGGGTGTCACACTAAGAGATGATGCTTCTGCACTTGCTTGCAGCAACATTAATAATTTCACACATATTTAGGCTCACTCTAAGAGTCAGAAGCCATGAAAAAGCTCCAACTTACCTAGATGATTAAAAAACAAAGGCCACATAAAATCAGAGGTCAAGAGAAATAATCAAGAATAAAAGCAAAAATTTCAGATTTTATTTTAAAATGTCACATGGTAACACAAAGTCTCATGAAAAACATCAAAGTTCTTGCCCTAACTTACTCTCTTTCAATAATATGTGCCCTATTTTTAGGCCCTAAAATATTATTTTAAAATACTTTAAAATTCTAAACTATTTCTGGATATCCTAAAATTGTTAAGCAATATTATTATAGGAAAAAAGCCAGACAAAGAAGTATGGGGAACAATACCTTGGTGAAGGTAGAGAGCGACTTTTCCAGTTTCCTCCAGGCTTTGCTCTCCGGGTTTTCCTTCTTCAGCACTTCCACCATTCGGGGAAGAAGTGGCCTGAATGTCATCTTGTATGTCCTGAATAAGGCTGTCTGTATCATAACCATTAGTGACAGTTTTCAAATTCTTATGCTCTCCTAATTTCATCATTTTCTTATCTGTTAAGAAACATGGAAGGAGTCATAAAAATTCATAGCAGGTCAATTTCTGCACACTATGTGCTAATATCCACTAGTCGTTCTTCAAGCTACCATAATCTCTTGGAAGGTTTTCTGCTTGGGTCAGAGAGAAGGGGTGATCCTTGAAAAGATATTTATTATATACCTAGAGTTCACCCAAAACCTGTGTTGGTTTTTAGAACTCCTTCCATTTCCCCTGAACCTTCTAAAATCCCTTTAAAAAAATAAATCTTGAGATCTTCACACTCTCTTAGACCCTGACAGGCAGACTGTTAGAGAGAATGGATCTAGCACTGCAAAAGGCTGCACAAAGTTGATAACAAGACAGAGCCTTACAGACTGGAAAGTGAAGGCAAACTAAGGTGCACGGTTTGCTTTAGAGTCTAACTCCCCCCTCTAAAATGGTCTTCCCCTGAGTCTCTGGCAGTCCTACTAACAAGAACCCCATGATTCCAGGGTTCCCTCTTCATGAAAACGCCTGACAGGAGGCAGCACAGTGCTTGCCTACCACCTGTGAGAACTTGGGCTGGATCCTCAGCACCACAAGATGAAGCAATGAGACACAATTTATGCTTGTATTCTTATTCATTGGAGACCATTTTATTTTTCATAATTGAAAGTCTAACTTGTTTCCAGTCCTTAGTTACATATGCATATTCGGATTGCAAATAATACCTTAAAACACCACGCCCAAAAAAAAAAGTACTGCTGTCCTGGGCAGCGTTTCATGCACTACATTTTGGGGGTGGGCTAGTCTCGTCAGCCTTCAGATGATACCTTTTTAATTTACACATATGGTCAGTCACCCCTGCTCTCTATAGCAAGGCATTTTGGTCCATACCAACTCCGCGTATAGACAAGAGCCCACATCCCATTGCACACACTCATCTGACACAGAACCAATCAGCACAAAGCCTTCACATCTTCTTACCTTAGAGTAAAATCGCTAACTCACTGCCTAAAACTCACCATCATCGCTTGGCTCTGCTCCCTTCCTTCCCTCCTGAGCCTCTTCCCCCTCCGACTCAGCTCCACTGTCACTGCTTTCCACTTTCCCGTTAACAGTTTTGGCATTCGGAGTAGAAGTAAGAACATTACCCAGATCTGAAACATGAAATGACCACACGATCACCAATGTGCTCACAGAAAATAATGCCACAATTTATAAATAGCCAGTAAAATACTTTTGAGTTAAACTATTAGAATTTTATATATAATTAATAGTACTATCTTTTTACGTACATAAAAGAACAAATTTCTTCAATTATCAATTTATAATACAAATGATAAAGCTACCTTGAATCTTTCTAAACAAGAAAAGGATAAATTCCTTTTAAATTAACCCTAATCAAAATAGTAAAGATATAAGCCATGGTGGTACATGCATGTAATCCCAGTAATAAGGAGACTATGGCAGGAGGATCACAAGTTTGAGGCCAGTCTGGACTGCATAGCAAGACCTCTGACTCAAAAATCAAATTTAAAAATATAATAAAAGTATAGATAAATGATCATCATACATAGTAAATGAAGAGATGCTTGATAACCTGTTGAAAACATGTAATATTTAGTCTTACCAACAATTTCATCAATATTACACTTGAACTCCATTTTTTAAAAAACTTCATCTTTTATTATCATGAAGATTTCAGGTACACAAGTAAACATTTTTTTTAAATTTATTTTTGTACCAGGAATCAAAACTCAGGACCCTGAACTTTCCAGGCAGGCACTTAATGTTGTTGAGCCCTCTTTAGCCTTTTTGAGACAGGGTTTCACTCTGCAGTTCAGGGTAGCCTTGACCTCATTTTGTATCAGGGCTAGCCTCAAACTCATAGAAATTAACCTGCCTCAGCCTCCTAAGTGCTGATATTACAGATTTACACCACTATACCCAGCTAACAATTTAGCATTTTGTTTACTTACTTACTTATTTATTAGAGATAGGGTCTCACTTTGTAGTTCAGACTAGCTTTGAACTCACTATGTATCCCAAACTAGCCTTGCACTGTTGGAGATCCTCTTGCTTCAGCCACCAGGGCTGGGATTTCAGGTGTACACCATCACACCTGGCATGTCTTTATGATATCTGATTTTTCTTGAGACAGAGTCTCACTATGTACTTCAGGTTGGTCTCAAATTCAAGACAATCTTCCTGCCTCAGCCTCCCAAATGCTGAAATTGCAGGTGTGTGCCACCACACCTGCAATATTAAATTTTTAAAGTATTAATTAATATGATCTATACATAAAAAAGCAACTGTTGTAATGGTAGTTATACCCTAAGTGTTAAATACACCAGAGCTTCTCAATCTGTACTGTCCCTACCAATCACTTCAGAGCTCATCATGAGGTCTACAGTCATCTAAGATTCTACATTTCCAGAAAGCTCTTTCTAAAATCCTGAAGACCTCCTTGGCCAGGTGTGGTGGTACACTCCTGTGATCCCAGCACTCGAGGGTAAGGCAGGAGGATCACCATGAGTTCAAGGCCAGCCTGGGCTATGTAGCAAGACCCTGTCTCAAACCCCCTCCCCCACAAAAACCAAACCAAACCAAACCAAAACATACCAAAGACCTCCTAAAAACGCCAAAAGGAGTATAGTCTGCCTTCGTACTGTATAAGGCTTTATTTTCACTTATACAAATACACTTTGTATGCTTTTCTGCATCTAAAACATGTTAAAATTCTAAAATACCCATAGATATTGAGCATGAAGGCCTACATTCTTATTTATATCTGTTTAGTTAATGGAACAGAAGAATAAAATTTCCATTCTTTTCATGGCAGTATTGTAGTTTGTTTCTGTTATGCTGGGAATCAAACCTGTGACCTTGTACATGCTACACAAATGCTCTGCCTCTGTGCCCTCCCAGCCCTCAAGTACTGTATTATGTACTGATTTTGTGTGTGCATGTGTGGAGCTGGGGCTTAGACCTAGGGCCTTGTGCATGCTATTGCACAGTAGCAGTTTTTTGTTTTCCTTTTAGTTTATTAGAACATGTGTTATATTCCTCATGGAAATGACAACCAGAAAAGACATGAATAACACCAATTAAACAAAAAGTAGGCTAGGCATGGTGGCACATGCCTGTAATCCTGGCACTTGGAAACTTGGGATGCTGAGGCAGGGCAATTGAAATGGTTGGACTGGGCTACATAGTGAATTCAAGAGTAGCTACAAAATGAGACCCTGTCTCAAAAATAAATAAATAAATAAATAAATATCTCATCACCTATGAACATTTAAAAAAAAATGCACCAGGAACTCCCTCCCCTGTAGCCCTCATCAAATTAAGGGTTCCAACAAAATTATTTGATAGAAAATAGAATTATAAGCACATAGGAGGCTCAGGCAAGAGGAAGTTGCAAGTTCGAGAACAGCCTAGGCTACAAAGTGAGCTCAAGGTCAGCCTGAATTACATAGTGAGACAATGACTCAAAAAGACCAATATATATATATATATATATACATATATATATATGTATATATATGTATATATATATATATTTATATATATATATATATACTATAGCAGTTCTGTCATAGTTATAGAAAGCACAGGGAATTACAGATAGGCCCTACTCAATGTTTCAAACCAATTAATATAACATTCCACATTAACAGACTAAAGGACAAAAACCTTATGATTATCACAACAGATGAAGAAAATACAATCAATAGAATCCAAAACTTTTTCATGATAAAAAAAAAAACTGGAAAAGCTAAGAATACAAGAGAATGTTCCTCTGCCTCCCAACTAGCATCTGTATGTGGAAGATTCCTAAGATGGTGCGCACGGCGCTGCAAGCCGGCAGTCGTAACAATTCAGGAGGGATGAGAACTGTGCCCAGCAAGGGATCCGGCCCAGGATCTGAGGCCAGACTGAGCACCATAGTAAAATCATCTTCAGACACACAAACAAACCCTTCTAAAATAAGGCCCAACAATGTGTGTACATTGTCATCCCTTGATTGTTGTGCTTTGAATTGTTTTTTTCTCTTAGAAGTAAAACGGATTTGAGAATAAATAAAATAAGGCCCAAGACAAAGTTGTCTGCTCTTGCCATCTGTCATGGTTTACATGTAAACTGTTCCCCAGAGCCTCATGTGTGTGGAATGGGACTGGGTGGCAGGGCTCTGTATTCATCCGAGGGTTAATACACTGCCCAGTGCAAAGTCCACTGAGCTCCAGAAAGTTGATCCTGGGTGGAGGAGGTGGGCATGACCTGGAGGCACACTTTTCTCCTGGCTCCCATTTCTGAATCTGCTTCCCGGCTGTCTCGAGTTGAGCAGTTTTCCTTCCCCTGCCCTGCTGCCACTTTGCCAAATCTGCCTTGGAGCTGACCAATCATGAAACCATGGGCCAAAAATAAACCTCTTCTCCTTCAACTTCTGAGTGCAGTGCACTCTGTCCCAGAGATGGGAAAGTGACTGATACACCACGCTAATGCTACACTCCAAGTTCTAGCCAGGGACGCCAGGCAACGAGAAAATAAGAGGCATCAGACAAGAAAGGGCGAAATAAAATGATCTGTTTAAAGATGGCACATACAGAAAACCCTAAAGAAGCTACAGAGAAACAATTACAATAGCTCAATGAGAAGGCAGGAGAAAAGATAAACTGCACTTTTACAAACTAATAGTGAAATAAAAATGAGACAACTCAATTTACAGTAGCAGCAAATATATAAAATATTTTGGAATACACTTAAAAGACATCAAACATATTGCAAATGACAAAACTGTGCAAAGAAACTGAAGATCTGGAAAATGGAAAGACATCACAGCTTCATAGTTGTTGAGATGGTAATATTCCCCAAAATGAGTTACAAATTCCTTGCAATTCCAAAGAAAATCCCAGCTAACATTTACATAAAATGGACAAACATTCTAAAAACTGTTAAAAAAAAAAAAAAAAAAGGGATTCCACTATCAAGACTGACCAAAACATGAAGAACAGGGCTGGGGATTTAGCTCAGTGGCATAAGTGTCTGCCTGGCAAGCATGTGGTCATGAGTTCAATCTGCGGTACAAAAAAAAAAAGACATATGAATAATATCTCTGTGCTCCAGGGTTTAGCTTACTTGGTTAAGGTCCCAACCTGTCAATGTGAGGTTGTGAATTCCATCCCCGATGCAGCAAAAAAAAAAACAACAAAACACCACAAAGGAATGAAGAACATGAAGCAGCTCTTTCTGGACATTCTAGAGGCAGATGGTTGTTGTTGTTCCTTTGTTGCTCAGGCTTCTTCTTACATGCAGAAGAAAAGGAAGCCACTTACTTACACTCTTGTTTCTAAGGGACGAGCCTCCCACTGTGGTCTGACCTCATGACCATATATGTACACTCTCCTCTTATCCAATCAAACTGACTAGCAGACATGGGATGGCGCTACTGCCCCACACTAGCATGGTAATAAAGGAGTTTATGGGGAAAAAAAATAAAGAATGACCAAAACAATCTGGAGAAGAACAAAATTATAGTACTCGCACTTTTAATTTCTTTTTTTTTTGTCTTTTTGAGACAGGGTCTCTATGCAGTTCAGGCTGGCCTTGAGCTCACTTTGTAGCCCAGGCTGGTCTCAACCTCACAACGATGCTCCTACCTCAGCCTCCCAAGTGCTGGGCTTACAGGCGTGAGCCACCACACCTGGTTCATACTTCTAATTTCAATTTACTTTATTTGTATTGTGAAAGACTATGTAAAGCTAATACATCTGTTCTATTGGGCCTAAACACTACTTGTAATAAGATGTTTTGCTTTAAAAAAAAAAAATGTCAAGATTGCAAACTGGTTTGCCATTAGGCAATTCTTGTAAGATTATAAATATCTGTAATTCTACTTCCAGTATTGTTTTCTATGGATATACTTCCATGAATGTAAAATGGCATTATACATGCAGTTAATCTCAGCAGCAGTTTTTTGAAGACCAACAATAGAAAATGATCTACATGTCCAAAGAATGGCTCAGGTTAAATAAACCATTCTTAACTTTCAACTCTTAGACCCAGGTACATTTTGAAATCCCAAATCTTCTAATTTTGCAAAAGTGATATGGTATATTATACAACAACTCCAACAGAGACACAGGAAGCTCTCACTAAAAAAATTAGTAATAGATTTTTGCAGCAAAATGTGAATAGCTTTGTTTTACTCATTTATTTATTTAGTTTTTGAGACACGGTCTTGTGATACAGTTCAGGCTGGCCTTGAATTCACTCTGTAGCCCAGGCTGGCCTCAAACTCACAACAACCCCCTGGTTCAGCCTCCCGAGTGCTGGGATTACAGGCACGCACCACACCTGGCTTTGAAAAATATTAAATGACAAAAAGAATCAAACTAGCCTCAATTATTTAAGATTGTTTTGCCCACAGGATTAGTTCATGTCAATTTTAAGAATTATTACATCACAGATAAGTAGCTGGGTACCTGCTAAGTTCTTTTTTTTTCTTTTTTTTTTTTTTGTACTAGGAATTGAACTCACAACCTCGCACTTGCCAGGCAGGCACTTACAGTGCTGAGCTAAATCCTCAGCTGCCTGCTAAGTTCTTACTACTGTTTCTTACTCTTCCTTGTTTTACACTTCCTTGTTCAAGTATCTGCCTCTGGCCAGCACACTAGACACCACTAAGGCAGACCCAGGTTTGTTTCCCTCTGCATTCCACCAATGTGCCTAACAGAGGAAACACTGCACTTCTGTTTTCGTAAGTGAATAAGCACAAAGCACAAAAAAGATTATTTGGGTTTTCTTTTTAGGATTATTTGACTCCTCTAAGAAAATCAGATATAAAGAGGTGTGGTACTTAGCCAGTATTGGTTGCACATGGTTTATTACCATGACAGACATACACTACAAGCCTTTTGTTATAGTACATGAAAATTACAGCTCTAGAATACTGAACAATTTCTGTCAGGTATTAAAAGGTACCTTGTAAACAAGGATGCCAGGCTAATTTTTAATTATAGTATACACAATTTTCATTTAGATTTACTCTTGTGGTCTTAGATGATTCTCTAAAAAACTTTTTGTTTTCGAGATAGGGTCTCATTTTGTAGTGCAGGCTGGCCTTGAACTCATGGCAATCCTCCTGCCTCAGCCTAAGGAGTGTTGGGATTACTTAAAAAAATTTAAGGAATAAATATTTCCATTTACTATCATAAAGTTTTCCATTTTATTTAACTCTTAGTATGCACAGCATACTAGGTCTTTTTAATCTTTAACTGAGAAAAATGAAAAAGTTAAATGAATTCACTGATTATTTCATCTTGCTATATTAAAAGGTAAGCTATATTGTAAATACCTATTTTAAAATTTGGTAGAAAATCATTCAGTCCATAGCATTGTTAATATATAATGCACAACAGAAAATAATTTGTTGAAACAAGATCATGGTGTGGTGGTGGTGCATGGGTACAATTCCAGCACTCCAAACACTGAGGTAAGAAGAGGATAATGAGGGCCAAGGACATAGGGCAGTGGCATAGCACCTGCCTGTGTGTGAGGTCCTGAGTTCAATTCCAGGAACTAAGAAAAAAAAAAAAACAGAAGTGGACAAAGAGTTCAAAAGTGGCATGGGTTACAAAGCAAGACCTTGCCTCAAAATAAAAAAAAAAAAAATCTTGGGAAAAAAAAAATCAAAACAAGGGCTGGGCATTTAGCTCAGTGGCTTAAGCGCCTGCCTGGCAAGCATGAGGTCATGAATTCAATCCCCAGTACCAAAAAAGAAAACAAAACAAACAAGCAAAAAAAAAAAATCAAAACAAAAAGTTGTAATTTTGTATAAGCTAAGTGAAGTACCTGACATGTTTTAGTAACTTAATACTTAAAGGTTGAAAACTTTAAGGGTATATTGTATTTTGGAACTTCAATGTATTTGCTTGGAATGAAATTTCTTAGAATGATAATCTATTATTACACAAACCTGTACAGAATTCTTTCAGTATATACATACAGACAAAAGTTTTACATGGATTTCATTATTCCTACCTTCTAAATATTTAGAGATTTTCTCCAGTCGGACTGGCATGTGAAAGTAAAAATAAAAATTAGATATATAAATATTAATGCATGCATAATAAATTACTAGCTAAATTTAAAAATAGGTGAAAGAGTCTAACCTGAGGTTAAGTCAGAACTCCTGCAACCCTTTTTGTCTTCTACAATTTCATAAAATGGACCTATGACATGTAGCAATTCTTCAACTTTCTCAGTCATTGGCATAGTTTCAATAATCTGTAATCAAAAGGAACAAATACTGTGAAATCAAACTATCAAACTATTAATTTGATCTATAATAGTATCAAAAATCTGTTTCAAATTTATCAATAATTGACAGTTGAAGTTCACTAATAGACTTTTTAAAATATTTACATTAATTATATATTTACTGTATATATGTTCCTAGTAAAGTTTCAAGTACATTCCAGATCGACAAGTATTTTCATTTTGAAGACTTTTCTTTTTTGTCTTTTTTGAGACAAGGTTTCACTATGCAGTTCAGGCTTGGCTTGAACTTGCTTTGGGGCCCAGGATGGCTTCAAATTCACACCAATTCTCCTGCCTCTGCCTCCTGAGTGCTGGTATTACAGGCATGTGCCACCATACCCAGTTCAGTTTAAAGTTTTTAAATGGCTACTTTGAATCTTTAAAATTCACAGCAGCCCTGGACTCCCTACTCATTCTCCCTACTTCACTCTTGATTTACTGCCTCTCATCCATAGAATACGTAAGCCCAGCGAAGAGGGGAGGCCCTTATCTAATTTTGTTCTTCCCGTTTTTTGCAGTGTCCAGCACATAGAAGGCATTTAGTAAGCCACTTAGTTTATTATTTTTTTCAAATCCATTTTATTTCAAGAACAAAAAAATTAAAAAAAAAATTTTTTTTTAAATCTCAAAACACATCAATCAGGGCAACAATGGTACACACGTTACACACTGTCATCTCCAAATCACTCACCTGGAGCACAAGATATCTGCATTCAATTTTCTGAATAGTATTAGCACAAATCTTTCTCTTTAGTGAACTCAGAGAAATCAGTAAACTATCTTAGTTTTTTAAATATACACACACACACATATTTATACACACACATATATACCTATGTTGTTTCAGCCTCTCACACTAGTGAGACAATAGGATATTTACATGTATGTCTTATTTCACTTATGAATATGGTCTCAAACTCTATCTATTTACCTAAAAAGCCTCTAGTGTATCATTCTTTATGGCTGAGTAGTACTCCTTTGTATAAAAATACATTTAGGTTGTTTCCAAGACCTAGCTATTACAAATTGGGCTGCTAAAAAACATGGTGCACATATATTGCTGTGACACAATATTTTTAATTCTTTTGGGAAGATACCCAGAAAGGAAATAAGTGGGTCAAATGGGATCTCTAGTCCTAGTTTTGGTGTTTTTTGGAATCAAACACACAACTTCACACTTGCCAGCAGGCACTTATGCTGCTAAGCTAATTCCCTAGCCCTATAGTCCTAGTTTTTTGAGGAATCCACACACTGATTTCCACAGTGGTTGCACCAGTCTGCACTCTCATCAACAATAAAGAAGGGTTCCTTTTTCCCCACAGCCCTTCTAGCATTTGTGATTGGTTGATTTCTTGATAGTAGCCATTCTTTCTGGGGTGAAATGGAATCTCAGTGTTGTTTTAATTTGCATCTTTCAAGTGACCAGTGATATTGAACACTTTTTCACATATTTATTTGCTGTTTGTATTTCTTCATCAGAGAAGTGAACAACCTAGTAGTTTAAAACCTTCACGTTCTTGTTCAAACATGCTTTTATTTCTAAAACAGATACAGAATACGTCATCAGTCATCTATGATGATTAGCAGCTCTGACATGATTCTCAGCTGAGATCATGCCCATCAACACCACCACAGTACCTCATGGCTGTGGAAGGAAAGTTAAGAGAGACTATACAAAAGGGATTATGCCAACAACTGGTTTGAGTGATTATATTTTAATTTTCTAGCTAACAGTAAGTTATCTAATTGCTGCTCTTATCAATGGACAGGAGTGAAAAACAGGTTTAGCTCACAAAATTTCTTTTTGCTAAAGGAAATATCTATTAGAAGGCTGGGATCATAAAGGGGCAATTTTATAATTTCATACTACACATAATTAGTAATATCTTTGGATTCTAGTTATAATTCTGAGAATTAGAGTTAAGACAAAAACTGAAACCACAGGCTAATATTTATTTTGATATAACTAAAGCCATGGCTAATAAATGGCAGAGATATAATTCAAACTTAAGTTAGCTCTGTTTACATTAATTACCCTGGACTCCCCCAATATGAAAAACAATTTAATCAGATTAAGCAACCACATATCCCATCCTGATCCCCATTCATTACCTCCCTTGGGCCTCCTCTATTTCATTTATTTTTCATTTAAACCACACCTCCCCCCCCCCAAAAAAAACCACTTTCTCAGATTTGTCCTGACTAGAGCTGGTCAAATCAGTCTTTTAGTTTCTCATGAATCATAAGGTAAGAGAATGAACTATGAATCGGCAGAACTCAGTAAGTGAAGTATATTCCTGCACTAACCACAGAATAATCCACAATTTCTGTAAGCTAAACTTCAGTAAGTGATACAGAAAGAAAACAAACAGCCATCACAAGGCACAAAGAATTTTGGAAACTTGTTTGAAGAAAAAGCTTCAAAAATCATCATTAAAAAAACAATGATTTTAGCCATTGCAAAAATTCTCCCACTGACAACAATGCTTTAAACCTCAGCATGTGTAGAGCCAGTTTTCCCAGCACCATTTGTTGTTTTTGTTTTGGGGTTTTTTGTTTTTTTTTTTTTTTTTGGTACTGGGGATCGAACTCACAACCTTGCGCTTGCCAGTCAGGCACTTAAGCCACTGAGCTAAATCCCCAGCCCCCAACAATGCTTTAAAATAAGATACAACACACATGCATAGGCATACAAGCGATAGAGACACACAGACAACTAAACAGGCAAATCTTAGTCTAGTAATTTCTGCTTATCCTTAGAGATTTTTTTTTTTTTTCCTTTTTGGTAGGACTGTGAACTGAACCCAGGGCCTCAAACATGCTAGACAAGCACTCTTATCACTGAGCTAAAATCCCCTCCCCAACCCTCCTCATAGTTCCTTTTATTTTTGAAAAAAAATTTTTTGGTGGTACTGGGAATTCAGGATGGCCTATCACTGAACTATATCAATAACTGTTTTTTATTTTTAGAGTCTTGCAAAGTTGCCCAAGCTGGTCTTGAACTTGTGACCCTTCTGCCTCAGTTCCCAGAGTAACTGGGATTTCAAGTCTATCCCAAAACACCCAGTTTAAAATTTTAAGGCAATTAAATTAATTCAACACATAACTCATTCAAAAATGAAGAATGTTTTAACCCAAATATTTACCAGTATAAGGACTCCAGAACCATATTCAAAACACAGTAATTTTTCTGTATTTATCCAATGTTTTTCTCATTCAGAGACATCATTTTGAGATAATAAAAATATACTGGAACTGTACATATGTCTTATTGAAGAAAGACTAAACTCCTCAGACTTGTGGGGTTTGTCTAAGAAGAATACAGCTTCTAAAGC
>PVLA01018206.1:0-15130 GCA_004027455.1 Hydrochoerus hydrochaeris | reverse complement strand
TCTCCTGAAGGCAGAGTTGAGATAAGATTCTCAAACACAGGCCACTGTCCCTCAGAGGTGACCATGGACCTCATGGTCACACTCATAGTGGGAATTCAGATGCACCTCAACATCCTCTCCCTGCCTTGCACTTGAGCTGGATCAGCAACATCAGTGATGTGTTCTGTGGTTAAGGACTGAGATTTCCTGTTCCTGATGTGATGCCCAAGATGCATCTGTTGTTTCCAGGCCAGAAGAAGGACATATTCCAGAAAATATCTTCACCTGAGATTTAGCCAAATGAGCTGTCCCACAGAAAGGTACACTTGTCAGGATATAATGATCCAAATCCTTATACTTTTTTTTTTTTTTTGGCTTTTTGAGAAAGAGTCTCTATGCAGTTTGGGCAGGCCTTACATTCACTTTGTACCCTGGCTGGTCTTGAACTTGCAACGATTTTCCTGCCTCAGCCTCTCAAGTGCTGGGATTACACGTGTGAGATACCACACCCATCTAGACTTTTCTTATGTAAGTCACAGGATAGGAAATCCTAGGGAACACAGAAATGCACAGTGTCAGGCATGAAGTGTGATGAGAGAGGATTAGAGCTGAGAGTTGTGGGACCCAGGTTCATCTGGGAGAACTCAGTGAAGATGCAGACAGCAGCAGAGTCAGCCGAGGACAGGACACCTTTAAGAAGCCTCTGCCTACACCACCTCCCACACCATGCTCAGGGCCCTGAAGGCCTCAAGCCCATTTCTCCCTCCACTTGGTGATCACTGCAAGATTTTTCACATTTGGGTGTTTGAGACATCCACCTGTGCCATGAGGTGCAGCTAGATTCACAGACCAAGAAGCACACACCAGACAGATATGTTCCTTCAACCATCTAGTGACATACCTGACAGATTCAAGGATGTTTGAGTCCACATCTTTCCTGGTTCATGAGGTCATAGGAAAGATCAGTATCTGGAGTCCACAAAAACCAGCACTGTGTCCTTCCTGGTGAGAATGTGTCTCTGTAAAATGTATATCTTCCTCATGGAGATGAACTGTCACCAGGCAACTGCTACCTCAAATTGGTGACCCTGAAACCACATCTCCAGGGTCAATGGGCAAAGGTACTGATACTGTAACATCATATAGTGTGTAGGAGACACACTGGGACAGGCAAAAGATAAAGACAGTTCCCTGCCTGTAGTGGGAATAGCAGAAGGGAACTTAACATGGGACGTTTCCTGCATCTCCATCAAGAAGTTTCCAAAAAAGGGACATGATCTAAAATGAGAATCATGTAAAGATGGCAATCCTTACTTGTTGTTCTCCTATAGGGGGCTTGGAAGGGATAATCTGCAGGAATATAAGACTCCATCCACAGTTGTCCTGGTTTTCCTATTGTAACACCAACAAATTTCTGGGCCAGAGAGGATATTTTCTTTTCTTTTTTATTAATATCAGTACAGGGGATCAAACTCACAACTGTGTGCTTGCAAAGCAGGAGCTTATGCCACATATCTAAAACTCCAGCCATGAGAAGCTATTTTCTCCACAGATACATAACAAATTTCCAAGACCCCAATGCAGACTATAGGATATTCATGTTAGAAATTAAGGGTCTTTACAACTTTATATCCTTATTTTGAATTTGCACATTGAAGTGTCTTCAGTACCATGAAGGAAGATCCTGAGAACACTGGATTTGAAACAGAAGTGTTCATAGTCCAAAGAGCAGTAGGGACATGAAAGAGTAGCTTTTAGTTCTGTCAGCCTTGTGTCCCAGATCAGAGACACCTGTCCAGGGAAATTGGACTTAGGTAGAATGTCAGCAAAATCACGCTTAAACCACCTGCAGGGACCACTTCCTTCTCAAGGAGACACTGCCAGAAGATTAAAGGCCTACTCTGGATCCCACCACTGGAATCCTGGTGATTGATTGCCTGGGGAATATGAGGTTTAAGTGACAGAAAAAGGAAAGAGCACTTTGAGTTGGACATGGTGTCGTATGAGCTGGATGTAAAACATGGCCAGCATCCCATCTGAGTGCTCAACATGGCTAGAAGGTAGCAGTATAGAGCATCACTAGTCAATAAGCACTAATTTTGTTCTAGATTTTTACATAATATTGTCAGTTATCAGCATGTGTTTTCTCCTACATGTTACTCCTGAGCAATTTCTAGGGTTGGAATGATTTGTGCACACAGGTGCTGGAGGTTGTGCTTACTACAGGCTTTAATTCAACACAATGCATTCACTGCCAGAGACCAATCCAAGAGCCTGTTCAGTGGCAGCTTCCCTTTGTGACCATGAGGGACCTACTTTGCATCACTGTGTGAGAGACACCAGAAGTTAGATTGGTGTGTAGCAAGACAGAACAACTATATGGAGACAGAAAGTTTAGCTTTAGTGCACTGAGCAACTGAGCTGCACTGTGGTTCGGGTCATGAGCTGTGCACAGAAAGAATGGGGAAGAGACTCCTGGTGGGACTGTAAAATCCCTGTGTGCCTACAGACACACAGACAGAGTCACATACACAGACACACACACACAGACAGGAACAAGAACACACACACACACATATTACTCTTGGACACTTCCTACTTTGATGTAGCTGCTTGTTGTTTTATTCTACATCTTTACAATATGAGGTGAGCTCCTGTGCTGTGTCTCATGTTCCCACCATGGTCTCATCTTCGGAAAGTATGGGCTAAATTACACCTCCATTAAAATTTCCAATTCCAATATCTGAAATTTTCAGATAATTAATCACAATAATAAAAAGTTCAGTAACATAAATGCAGGATGTAAAAATAAAGTTATCATTTCTTCTTGTAACTACAAAAACACTCAGGAATCCAAAATGCCTTAATAACAGAATTTATTTAATATTGTCCAGTTATTGCACAGAGTGTGCCAATTTATCTGCAAAATTTCATATAGAACCTGATAGTTCCATGAATCCAATCTTTTCTAAGGAGTGAATTGTGAGCTCAGATAGGTGAGAAGCTTGATGCTTAGAATAAGAACTTTATGCACTTGATGTCAGATACACCCATCATGGTAAATTGTTTAGATATATGATTCATAATTAAATACTCCATCAGCACACTTATAAGAAATTCTCTTATTCAAGAGGCACTCTTATTAGGTAGAAAGCAAAACTGTTATCAATAGCCAAGCAATAATCATTACAGAGAAATTTACTGAAACTGTTAATCTGGTAGAAACTGAGCTCAGGGATTCACAATAACAAGGAATTCAACTGGGTAAAATCAGGAACTTGAGAGGGATATTTTTCCTATTTTACTATAAAGTAAAAAAGAAAAGTTTTTGGCTGCTCAATAAGTGGAATCCATAAAAAAGAGAAATGATTTTTCTACCTAACCTAATCACAGGTTGGGGAGTACACCTTACCCCTGCCCTGTAGTAAATGAGTAAATGTAACATTCATAAAAATAAGGGCTTAGAAATATCAAGATTGAAATAGAAAATGAAAACACTTCATTTGGAAGAAAGTTAAGAACTGTGGTAGTGGCCACATAACTGAGCACCTTATTTTTCCTGGCTGCATGATTAAAGAGGCAAAATCCCTTCTGGAACTTGTGGGAAACCCTGGGTTCCCAATTCAGGTACCATTGCCTGTCTGCAAATTCCTACTTCAGCTTCATTAGATTTTCTTTCATGCTGTCTGTATTTTAGATCTAAAATTTATGGCTTGGTTAAAAGTAACCTTAGATATAAAGTCAAGTCAAAATTAGGTGACAGGCTAATGCACTAATATAATGACCCTAGAGTGGAATATATACATACATGCCAAAAGTGTTTTCACTTGCAGTCCACAGTGTCTTTATATCCCATACCCAATACCAGGAAGTGATCTAGTGGATCAAATGCTGAACTCTGTTTGATCATTGTGAACCTCATGCTTGGCTAGGTTTATCTTCAAAATTTAGTTATGATTTATGACACTGAATATAGTATGAAACTTTTCTGAAGCAGATGGACTGTTTGTTTTTTCCTTCTTTACATTTTTCCAGAAACCTGTTACTGTTTGTGTGTAGTTTCTTCATTTAAGCTGTAATGGAATTCTTTTTCTGGATGCATACTAATTAGTTCAATGAAAATGAGCAGCCTGAGAGAGACTCTGTGAAAATCTAGGCAATAAAGCTTATGGCCTCATTGCTGACAGCAGCCCATACCCATTCCTGTTTGCCCTGGTCTGACCTGGCCATGTAATCTTTTCTGTCCTGAAGGGATTTATTCTAACAAAGGACACTGAACTGGGAACATTTAGGATCCAGCTTCAGGAGAAGGCACTGAAACCTTTAGAAAATTCAAGACAGCTCTTAAAGGCACTGAGACCTTTAGAAAATTCAAGACAGCATTAAGCCCTTAAAGGGGAGTATTAATCCTGGCAGGTGATTATGGGCCCAGAAGCCAATATTTGATAAAGGTGAGGCTGGCTGCACAGCCAATCAAATAGGCCAAGGTAGGAGGGCTCTTCTCAGCCCTTGTGCAAAAGTGCTCACTGTGAATTCAGTGCTGAGAGCCTGGAGCTGTGCACTCCTCTTGTTTCTGTGACTTCTCCTTAATGAGAACTGCAAAAGATCCTTGGACACCCTCAAGCATCACCATGGTAACTTGATGGTACTGGAACTGGGAATGGGATGGAATTGTGGGAGTTCTGGAAGGAGGTTGGCAGAACCAGTGTAAGCCCAGATGTTTTCTTGGGCAGCCCAAGGCACAGCTGTGTTTAAGGAGTGCAGTGGTTTGGGGGCACACCTGAGTTCTGTCCTCAAAATGAGAAAAAAACTGTTATCTGAATTCCTTATGTAAGACCTCTATGGGCAATGATGTTATCACATAATCAGAATTCATAATCTGAGTTTATTGAGTTTATTGCATGTATACAAAGTGTATCTCTATAGACTGCCCTGGTTTTGAACTCTGGGCCATCTTCTCCATCAGTCTCCAGTGTGAGGTGATTATTTTACTGAGTCCCTGTACTCACAAAAAAGAACTACTTTGAGCCCAGATTCTCCAACCCATTTCTTCAGCCTGTAGGGTCTACAGGAAGAGGGGCTTAGAGATAAAGTGGCTGTTTGTATTTAAATTTCTGTTATCTCAGGAGTTTAGTCATTAGCTGAAAGTCACCATAGTAGACAGGAACCTGAATTTTATTGTGAGGGATAAATTGTCTGGTTATTCAATGCCCTAGGTCATTGTCTATTCTCATTTTAATTCTTATCAAAGCCACTGTTTTGCAACTTTACCTCAGGCCCTTTCCTTAGCTAATGCCTCATTTTTAAGCTAAGTAAATAAACACTTTTTTCAACTGAACAAATGAAGCAAGGCTTTTCAGAGTTTGGAATGCTGTGAAGTATTTGGGGGATGGTGATGCATAAGCTCCTGAGGGGAAAGTTCCTGCAGAGAACAACTTCCTGTAGGTGCTGCCTGTTAAGCCCACACTGACAAACATAGCAAACTGTTGTCTACAGGGATGTAGAGATGTGATAAATATGACAGTGCAAAGGGAAATAGGTGTCAAATCTAAAAAAAATTGCTGCAGCCTTTGGATTGTGCATAGCCTTTAACCTGAAATTTGAAATATCTAGTAGGGGGAGGAGCCAGCTCTCAGCCTGCAACTCACAGATCTGCTGCAGACTGAGGGGCGGTACTTCCCTAGCAAGTGTGTTGCAGAAAAACTGTAAGCAAAAAAAAGGCCCAGAGATCTCCACCACCCACCCCTCTGAAGGGGGCCGAAAACATGACAAGACAGAGAAAGAGCAATAGGTCCCCAACTGCGGAAACAGGGAAAGTGAGTTCAACAAAGGTAAATGCAGAGGAGGTTGAGAGCATCAAACCTGTAATGTCAGAAATAAAGAAATACATCCGCGACCTCATCATCGAATTTAAATCTGAAATTCTAACTCAGGTGAAGCAAGATATAAGAAGACTAATAAAAGAAGTCCTGGGTAATCCTCAAGTAGACACAAATGAAAGAATAGAGGAACCCAGAGAGAGGAGAGAAGCCTTTGATGAAGAATATAAACAAAACCTAGAATATATAAAACAGATCCAAAGAGAATATCAAGAAATTAAAAATTCCACTGAAATCTGGCAAAACCTTTTAACAGAAACTAAAGACAAACTTCCAAAACTTGAAGATAGATTTGCAAAGTATGATCATGAAAGGAGGGATCCCTTAAAAATAACAAGGAACCAGGAAGCAATGATACGAAGGCTAGAAGATGACAAGAGGATTTATAACCTAAGATAAAATATGTGAATGAAGATGCAGCAACAAATACAAATGAAATAAAAAGTCTATTCACAGAAATAATTAAGGAAAACTTCACAAACATAGGTAACAGAAGTGAAGTTCAGATAAATGAGGCATATAGAACTCCAGCCAGCTACAAACCAAACAGATCTACACCCAGTCATATAATAATCAGGATCCCAGAAATCCATCCCAAGAACAGAATATTAAAAGTGGTCAGAGAAAAGAAACAGGTTACATATAAAGGAAAACTCATCAAAATCACAGTGGACTTCTGTGACTTCAACATTTGAAGCAAAATATTCCAAGCCCTGAAAGAAAATAACCTCCACCCAGAATGATGTACCCAGCAAAACTGTCTCTCAAAATTAATGGAAAGACAAGATATTTCTATGACAAAGAGGAACTGGGGAAGTTTGTGACTACCAATCCAACCTTGCAAAGAATACTGAAGGACATTCTAGAGAGAGAGAAGAAAACCACCAGGGTTCCAGGAATAAGGGCAGAAAAGCCTCAAAGAAAGGGGCAGGCAGTGGAATCAAGGAGAAAAGTAAATAAATAACTACAGAAAAATAGCATGGCAGAGATAAAACAGAAGATTGGTTATATCACTGTTTTATCTTGACTGATTTTATTTGAATCTGGTATGCTTGACAGTATCGAGTCTGAAAGTAGGGGCAACTACTCTGAAGATGACAGGATTCAATAGGATACCCATTCTGGTTTGATTGTTAACTGCCTTTGAAGTCCTATAATGTCTCCATTGTTTAGATTTTATTAATAATGTAAAGCAATGCTAAGTTTATATTATATTTGATGATATAGACAATTGTATTGAAAATAACAAGAGACATCATAGTGACTACCATAGATCACCTAATGTTGTGTTTTTGTATGTTCTTTTCATTTCGTGTTTCTCTAGGAATTTGTATTGCTGATTTGATTTGTTTCTCCATCTAATACAGAAAGGCTAGGTATATGTGTAGAGACTTATACATGTGTAGAACTTCTAAGTAGTTTGTGAGAATGGATTATAGTTATTGTAAAGGAAAAAAAAGGAAAAGAGAATATGCTAAAGGATATAACTGCATGTATGTTTGAGTGTGTGGAATTAATAACCAAGTTGCTAAAGTTTTAGTTGGATGGATGAGCAAAACTGACTGCAGTCTCACTGTTTGGATGTCCACTTTGTGGACTTTACTTTTGTAACTTGAACAACTGCATCTAAGAGGAAAGTATATAATTATCAACTAGTGATTTTTAATGGTTACTATTTTTGTTTTGTTTTGTTTTTGAGGTTCTGTATTGTTTCTACCCTCTTTCCATTTCAAAATTTTTTCTTTAAATAAATAAAACAATTTAAAAAAAAAGCAAGAGGAGGAAAAAAGTTCTCTAAAAGAGATAACTGTATGTAACCTTAAGTGTGTAGGGTTGATAACCATGTTACTAAGTTATTGTTGGATTGGTGAACAGAACTGTTTGCAGCCTCACTGTTTGAATGTCCACTTTGTGTGCTTTAATTTTGTAACTTGAACAACTATATCCAAGAAGACAATATGTAATGTATCAAATAGTGATTTCTTACTGTTTTTTTTGAAATTCTGTATTGTTTCTACTCTTTTTTCTGTTTTGCTTCCCCCCTCTTTAAATAAAATTAAAAATCTTTTAAAAAAATGAAATATCTAGTAGGTTATGGTGGTACATGCCTTTAATCCCAGCATACAGGAGGCTGATACTGGAGGTTTCTTGCTAATTTCATACAAGCCTGAACTATGAATTTAGCTCAAGGGCATCCTGAACTGCATTATGGGACCTTGTCTCAAATAGACAAAAAAAAAAAAAAATTGAAACCCAAGATGGAGTTTTTACTGTAGTAGTTAGGATGTGCATGAGTATTAAAGAATAAGAACTAAAGTTCCTTTTGAATAAGAGAGCCAAGCTGATTGAATGGAAATGGGAGAGCATGGGCATGTGAAGGGAGGTCCAATCAGCAGCCAGAATAGTAAAGGACTTCTGAGGTGAACTTCACCTATAGAAAGGAGGAAACTCAGTCATGGATAAATACTTCTTCTGTGTCTACTGATCAGCTTCCCTAATCATCTCTGAAGTAACATAGGAAATTAAAACTCTAGTGTTGGAGGTTTGAAATTATGTTGGACATCACAACTAAAGTAACATGGGAAGGAGTTTCTGTTGGACACCAAAGATTTTAAGGCACATATGATGTTTCTTTTTTTAAAAATTTATTTAAAGAGAGGAGGAAAAAAGCAAAACAGAAAAAATGGTAGAAACAATACAGAATTTAAAAAAAATTAAACATTAAGAAATCACTAGTTGATACATTACATATTGTCTTCTTGGATATAGTTGTTCAAGTTACAAAATCAAAGCATACAAAGTGAACATTGAAACAGTGAGGCTGACAACATTTCTGTTCACCAATCCAACAAAATCATGACAATATAAGATTAATAGGCATCAATGAACATGCAGGAGTCAATGCAAATCACATAAATAAAATATTCACAGAAGCAATAGCAGAAAATTTTGCCAACATGGGGGAAAATCTGATATGCAGATAAGTGAGGCATATATAACACCAATCACAACCAAAAAACAAATCTACAATCATACATACAATGATAAAGATACCAGACATACAGCATACAAAAGAATACTAACAGCTAATACTAAAAGAGAAAAGACACAATACACCCATCAAGGAAAGCCCATTAGAACCACAGCAGACTTTTCAGCACAAATACTCAAGTCAAGACAAGCTTTCAGTGAGGTATTTCAAGCCCTGAAATAAATCAACTTTTAATCCAGACTGATGTACCCAGCAAAAGTTTCATTCAGATTTCATGGAGAAATAAGATACTTCCATGACAGAGAATAATTGAAGAAATTCATGTCCACCTTATCCCATCATACCCATCCCTGAAAGAGTGAAAAGACATGAAAGACATACTAGATAGTAATAAAAATGACCACAATCTCCAGAACAAAAATCAGAATGAAGCCACCAGGAAGGACAAGTCGTTAAACAAGAGGGAAAAGTAGAAAGCAAAGAAATGGAACATAACATGGCAAAGTTAAGCCAGTACCTATCAGTGATATCCATAAATTTAAATGGCCTCAATTCACCTATCAAAAGAAATAGGTTGACAGAATGGATCAAGAAACCGAATCCCACAATATGAGTCAAAAACACGTCTGACTGAAAAGGAAACTCATAGATGAAAATTCAAAGGATGGAAAACAGTATTCCATGCAACAGGAACCCAGAAAAAAAACAGGGCAGACAACATGAACTTCAAACCTAAAATGATTAAGAGAGATAAAGAAGGTCACTACATACTTGTTAGCGGAAAAATTCAAGAGGAAGAACTAAGAATTATACATATATATGCACCAAATACAGGAGCACCCAACTATATAAGACAAATGTTAATGGACATGAAACAACAAATACACAAGAACACAATTATAATGCCACATTGTCACAAAGAGAAAGATCAACTAGACAAAAAGTCAGCAAAGAGATAATAGAAATGAATCATACCTGTGAGCAATTGGACTTAGTAGAAGTTTACAGAGTGTTCCACCCAAGCACATCAGAATACACATGCTTCTCAGCTGCACATGGGACATTCTCCAAAATAGACCATATATTATCCCATAAAACATTTTTAAGTAACTGCAAAGTTACTGAAATTATTCCATGCTTAATATCTGACCATAGCACACTAAACTGAAAAACCCGCATAGGTACATGTAAAGTAAATAACAACCTTCTGAACAACCAGTAGGCTATGAGTCAAAATAACACAGAAAGCAATACCTACAATTAAATGAAAATTTAGAAAAAACATACTGTAATCTGTGGGATGCAATGAAAGTACTCTTAAGAAGAAAATATATATCAATAAATTTCCATATCAAGAAAACAATGAGCACAAATAAACATCCTAATGCTTCATCTCAAGCTTAGAGAAATAGAAGAGCAACTTAAAGCTTATGGAATAGAGGAAATTGTGGAGATCACAGCAAAAATCAATGCAATTGAAACTAAAACCAATACAAAGAATTAATGAATCAAAAAGCTGGTTTTTTGAGAGAATAAAAAAATTGAAAAACCTCTATCTATCCTTGTGAAAAAAAAGAAAGAAAAAACTCAAATCCTTGCAATAAGGATTAAAAAGAGGGAAATTACTACAGATCCCATGGAAATTAAAAAGATCATGAATATCTACTTTGAAAATCTCTACTCACATAGACTGGAAAATGCAGAGGAAATGGACAGATTTCTAGAAACTTATGAACTACCAAAGATCAACCAAGAAGATATAGCAATTTTGAATAAACTTTTATCAGCTATTGAAATTGAAAATGCAATTAAAAGCTTACCAACAAAGAAAATCCCATGTCAGGATGGATTCATGACTGAATTCTACAAGAAATTTAGAGAAGATTTGATGCCAATACTCCTTAAAATCTTCAATGAAAGTGAAAAGGAAGCAAACCTCCTAAATCATTCCTGGGGGCAAGTATTACTCCAATAACACAACCAGGGAAAGATCCAATCTAAACAGAGAACTATAGGCCACTCATTAATTAACATTGATGCAAAGATTATCAATAAAATACTGGCAAATACAATGCAGCAAATCATCAAGAAGATTATGCATCATGACCAAGTGGAACTCATTCCAGGAACATAGGGATGGTTTAACACATGCAAATCAATAAATGTAATATACCATTTATTAACAAAACCAAAAACAAATACCACATGGTCATCTCAATAGATGCAGAAAAACTTTTGATAAAGTTCAACACATGTTCATGATAAAAAAAGCCTTCAGAAACTCAGTATACACAGTGTCTACCTCAATCTTATAAAGGCTGTCTATGACAAACCAACAGCCAACATTATACAGAATGGACAAAAACTGAAAGCTTTCACTTTAAAATCAGGAAGAAGACAGGGATGTTCACTATCACCACTCCTATTAAATGTAGTTCTGGAAATACTAGCCAGGGCAATCATAAAAGAGAGAGAAATAAAAGGAATAAAGATAGGAAAGGAAGAAGTTAAATTATCACTCTTTGCAGGTGACATGATACTCTATATAGAAGACTCAAAAAACTCCATTAAAAGACTACTAGAGGCAATAAATAAATTCAACAGTGTAGCTGGATACAAAATTAATGCTCAAAAATCAATAGCATTCCTGTACAAAACAAAAACCCACTGAGAAAGAAATTATGGAAACATCACCTTTCACAATAGCATCTAAAAAAATGAAATACTAATTAATCAACCTAAGAATGTAAAAGATTTATATGCTGAAAAATTATGCTAAACTAAAAATGCAGATTGAAGAGAATATTAGAAAATGGAAGGATATTCCTTACTCTTGGTTAGGAAGAACCAACTTTGTGAAAATGGCTGTACTCTCAAAACTGTTATACAGATTTAACTCAATCCCAATCAAAATATCATTAACATATCTCTCAGATCTAGAGAAAGCACTCCTAAAATTCATTTGGAAACAGAAGAAACCTAGAATAGCAAAGGCAACTCTTGGCAACAAAGGCAAGAGAGGAGGCATCTCTATTCCTGACTTGAAAATATACTGCAAAGCACAGTGATAATATCAGCATGGTATGGGTAAAAAAATAGACTCAAGGATAATTGGAACAGATTAGAAGCTGCAAGCACAAGTATAAAGACACTCAGCTTCCTGATATTTGACAAAGGGGCTAAATATGTCCACTGGAACAAGGATAGCCTCTTTAATAAATGGTGTTGGAAAAATTGGCTCTCCACATGCTGAAGACTGAAACTAGATCCATGCCTATCACCATGCACAAAATTAAAGTCTAAATGGATCAAAGACATAAATATTAAAACAGAAATACTAAATCTACCAGAAGACAAGATAGTTAGATGTCTTGGAGACATAGAGGTAACTCAGGGAATTCATGAACAAAACATAAACTGCACAGGAATCACTTAAAAGAATCAACAACTGGGATCTCATATTATTGAAAAGTTTTTACACTTCAAAAGAAATCATCAACAGAATGAAAAGAAAACCCACCGAATGGGAAAGAATTTTTTCCACAACTCCTGAGAAAAAGGTTGTATATCCAGATCACAGAAAGAAATGAAAAATATCAAGCTCCCCAAAGGCAAAGACCTTCTCAAAAAATGGGTATCTGAGATGAACACACATTTTTTCAGATGAATATATACAAATGGCAAATAAATACATGAAGAAATGTTCACCATTATTGGTCATTTAAGGAATACAAATTAAAACAGCATTGAGATTACATCTCACGCTGGAAAGTATGGCTGTCATCAAGATATCAACTGATAACAAATGTTGGTGAGGCTGTGGTGAAAAGGAAACCCCTACTCCACTGTTGGTTGGAGTGTAGGCTGGGACAACCACTATGGAAATCAGTATGGAGGATTCTCAGAAGAGTAGAATTGGAAAATCCATTCAATCCAGCTATTCCCCTCCTGGGTATTTTTCTAGAAGAACTGAAAAGTTCATATCACAGTGATATATGTGCACCCATGTTCGTAGATGCACAATTTGTGATAGCTAAATCGTGGAAACAACCAAGATGCCCATCCAGAGCAGAGTGGATGAAAAAGATGTGGCATTTTTTACAATGAAATATTACTCAGCAATAAAAAAAAAGGATGATCTTGAGGCCTTCATAGGCAAATGGAGACAACTTGAGACTATCCCCATGAGTGGAATAAATAAGAATCATATTTATAAATATCATAATGTGTCTCTAGTGTAAAAAGTAAATAAGAACTACAAGTGTAATGAAACCAAAATGTGTAAATTGCTATTGTAAAAAAGAGAGGAAAAGAAAGTGCTCTAAGGGATATAACTGCATGTAAGTTTAAGTGTGTAAAACAGATGACCGTATTACTGAATTTTTGTTGGATCTTTGAGCAGAACTGTTTGTAGTCTGACTGTTTGAATATTTACTATGTATGCTTTAACTTTGTAACTTGAACAACTACATCCAGGATGACAGTACATAATTTATAAATTACTGATTTCTTAGTGGGGCTTTTTTTCATTCTCCTTTTTCTTTCTTTTAGAATTCTATATTGTTGCTACTCTTTTTCTGTTTTTTTTCTTCTCTTTAAATAAAATTTTAAAAATGTATAATTGCTATTGTAAAAAAAAGAGGAAACAGAAAGTGCTATAAAAGATATAGCTGCATATATGTTTAGATGTGTGGGATTGATGACCATATTTCTAGGTTCTTGTTGGATTCTTGAACAGATCTGTTGGCACTCTCACTGCTTTAAGTGTCCACTTTGTGTGCTTTAATTCTGTAACTTGAATAACTATTTCTAAAAGAAAAATATGTAATGTATCAACTAGTGATTTCTTACTATTTATCTTCTTTTCTTGAAATTCTGTATTATATCTAACTTTTTCCTGTTTTTTCTCTCTTTAAATAAAAAAAGGACAAGTTCACCCTCTCATGTTTCCTCTCCATTGCTTTTAAAGTCTATCAAAACCTTTTCATGTTCAAAATAGCTTTTTGAAATTATATATTTAAAAAAAATCACATTGCACTCACTACATGCCATTTGGTCTATTTCTAATGCATTCTTTTCTCTTCTTTACTCTTTATGCTCTATATAACTATACATATATTTTTAAATACAAAAAAAGAGTACTATATCATACTCATGGATGTAAAGCAATAATTTTATCACAAAAAATCAAATATGGCCAAATCTTACATTTAAATTGGAAAACTGACCACAAAATATCCAATGTGAATTGTCCTTTTTTCCTGTGCATTGTCTCCTTTCCCATTCTACATGAGTGTAGGTTCCAAGTGCTGTTTTTCTAGTGACTTTCATGCTCTGTTCACCTTTTGAACTCTTTCTGTATACTTATACAACTATGCATGTAGTCAGAACTCTAATAAGTCCTAGGTAATTTTTAGAAACTCCTCTCTTTAAAAAGGTGAAACTGCCAAAATTTTGAATCCTTCTGAGGCCGAATCACACCACTCAACTAAAATTATTAATCTGAAGCTGTTATGCAAAACTCATTAAATGATATATTACAGAAATGCTTGTTATGTCTAATCCTAACCTAATGTGTAAACACTCAGCTAGACTTCTGCCAATTTAAAATTTCCATTTTATCCTCTTGTCTGGGGGATACATGTTAAGCTTTATGACGAGATTGCACCACATCAGTACATTAATGATAAAAACAATCCAGGGGGAAAAAAGACAGCAAATACCCACAGTAGTGCTCACATTTCCAATCAGGATTACACTGTTCTCCTGATAGAGTTGCTCAGGAGAACAGGTGAATACAGCTCTCCAAACTGGAAACAACTGGGTAAGGCTCATGTTCTACAAGGGACAATACAAAGACTGGAAAGAATGACAAAAAGTGGTATTGAATTTCAAAAGGAAAATGACTTGATCAACTTAAAGTAACTGACAACAAAATGCATTGAATATGCACAAAAACAAATCTGATACTGCAAACACCATTGCTAAACATTAGATATTTTTCAACCTGCTGAATACAAATGCCTTGATCTAGGGCTGGGGATTTAGCTCAGTGGCTCAAGCACCTGCCTGGTAAGCGCAAGGTCCTGAGTTCAATCCCCAGTACCAAAAAACCAAAACAAAACAAATGCCTTGATCTTTATTTCAGATATAACAGAAAGACAAATTTATAATACAATACCAAATATCACAAATACCTTACTGAATGCAGGACACTGTGAATCACTGGTTGTTCATCCATGGTGTCCTTGTTTTAAGACCAGAGACTCATCTCTGTATC
>PVLA01018205.1:0-15134 GCA_004027455.1 Hydrochoerus hydrochaeris | reverse complement strand
TCTGCTTGTTTTCTATATTGTTCATTCAAAGTTTCAATCAGTTTCCCATGCTCATGTACTTTTTTCTCTAGTTCTTCTTTAGCTGCATTCAACAACTCCTTTACTAAAGTTGTTATTTCTATCTTTACATGGGAGACTACTTCTAATTTGATTTCCTCTATAGCCTGATGCAGTTGTTTTTTTATTTCACTTGCTATCTGTTCAGAGATTCCCGGTGTGTTACCTTTGGGGTCCTCTATTTCAATGTCTCTTATACTTGCTTCTGGTGAACTATATGTTTGAGACTGCATTTTACTTTTTCCTTTTCATCATTTTCACTCTGCCTGGTGTTTTCTATGTGTATGAGGGGCTCACACACACTCTTTTCAGACACACCAACATCTTACAGTTAGTTGGAGGGGGTTTTACTACTGGCCTTATTTATCCCCTGTACACTCTATTTTAGGGGTATACTCACCACATTGATACTGTCAATCTGGTGTAATCCAAAGTTCACCACCTGGAAGCAAAGTTCAGAATTTTCTCACACTAACTGGATCCTGCTGAGAACTTCTGATGTTCCAGGTGGGAGGGGGGGCCCATCTGTAGCAGTCCAGGGCAGGTTTCAGTCTTGGGTGGGCCTCCTCAATGTTCCTGGTGGCAGGGCGGGCCCTCGGTGGAGTTTCAGGGCAGCTTACCCCTGATGCAGGCTTCCGCTGAGTTCCAGGTGGTAGGGCGGGCCCACGGTGGAGATTCTGGGCAGTCCACCCCTGATGCAGGCTTCTGCTAAGTTCCCAGTGGCATGGTGGGCCCATGGGGGAGGTTCCAGGCAGCCTACCCCTGATGCAGGCTTCTGCTGAGTTCCCGCTGGCAGGGTGGGCCCACGGGGGTGGTTCTTGGCAGACCACCTCTGATGCAGGCTTCCACTAAGTTCCCACTGGCAGGGCAGTCCCACGGTGGAGGTTCTGGGCAGTCTACGCCTGATTCAGGCTTTGGCTAAGTTCCTTCTGGCAGGGCAGGCCCATGGTGGAGGTTCTGGGCAGCCTCTGTGTAGACTTTTAAAAACAAGTCACCATGTTAGAAGTGTGTATAATTTATTTATTTATATTTTCCATAAGATATACCTTGCTGTCAGTTTTCAGTTATTTTCCCTTGTTGGTTTTACAAAGGTCAAATGTGACAGCATGCACTATCAGTACTGATGCCTGTCATCAAGACCCTGTCCTAGGTACTGTCACAAGTTCTTTCAATAGATTAGCATTACTCCTCACATGGCTCTAGGCAGTAAGTTATATAATTACAGCTACACAGCCCTGAGAGAGTTACAAGAACACTGTATTTTGTGTCAAATTTCCACATTTATTACTGTCGGTAGTTAATTCAAATTTTAAACATTGCACGAGCCAGGCAAATGGAGACAGAACATCTGTACACTGAATACAGCCCACGATTATCTGCTTGACTTTGGACTTGCTGGAGATACAACCACATCTGTCCAGGTCTGCAGGCTTTTTTCACCATGGCTACCTCTTCTGTATCTTTCTCTGGGGCATTTGACATGCTCTGCTGTCTACCCTAGTAAGGCGAGGGTGTTAACTACTTTTTCTCACATTCTTACAAATAAATAGAAGGGACAAATGAGTACACATGAAACGGCTCAGGGCAGGGGGATTGATTTTGCAGTCGAAGAAAACAGTTAAAGAACATAGAAATGGACAGACTTTTGAAGATGAGCTTTGGGGAAATGCACACATTGTTTTGATAAGAATCAGGGAATTTTATGGAAATCTACTTTTTTTCTTTTACAAGTCCTGGGGGTCTGAATACTGCAGTGCTGTTTAATTGGTGAAGTGCACTGGTTTGATTGCAGGGTTCTTTTATCTGTCACCTTTATCCTGGTACCTATAACCTCTTTTTTTTTAGCTTGAAAATTCCTCTTTTGAACTTCTCCCTTCATGTTTTGTCTTGCATGATGTTGGTCACAATGACACTCTTTTCTTTCTTCTTGACTTGCATTGTGCTAGTGGTACTGTTCTTGGTGTTTCGGCTGCATTTTAATTGGGTTATTTAATTTGAATCCTCAAGCCTGTCAGTTTTATGCTGTCTCGCTCACAACATCCAGCAGAGAAATCAGTGCCATCAGCTGTCTCCTTGCAGAGCTGAAGTGGCTGAACTGCTCTACAGGCGAGGGAGCTTTTATTCCAGAAATAGAGAAAAACTTCACGAACTGAAGGGCTGGTGTGTGACCTGCAAAACCAAAAATGGTTGACTAAATTGGGACATTTCTGCCTCCTTCTGCTGCAAAAAAAAAAAAAAAAAAAAAAAAGGATATATTCAGCTAGCCCCATTTGTAGTCTGGTGTCTGAGTGTTCCTGAGATAACAGCAACACGATGACATGGAATTAAATCTAAACCAATGCTGGGACTTAAAATATACATATATAATACTTCATATATGTGACATTCTTTTAAAGAGATTTTTGTTGATCTGTGTTAAAAATTTGCTATTGTTTTGGTTGAGAAACTGTTTTTTTGGAGTTTAGAAAGTTTTACCACTTTAGGCTTCATAAAGTTGCTTATACAATACTAAGGAACCAGACCTATAAGAACAATTACATAGCTTCTTTATTTTAAAAACTTTTCATTTGTATTTGTGTTATAGTTTTTTTTTAAGGCCCATAAAAGCAGAGAGAAGGATTTGTGGGTGAAACAGGAAATAATTTTTCAAGTTATACTCACCTATTGTCATCTTTGGCAGGGCTTTGCAACCAAATGATGAATTATCTGGGAGCAAAGGGATTTTTTTTTCATTTTTAGATGGTTGGAAAAATCCCAAAATATACTACTTTGTTACAAATAAAAACTAAATGGAATTCAAATTACAGTGTTTATAAGTAAAGCTTTATGGATGCTTGTGTATTATAATGGCAGATTTGAATAGATGCAAAAAGGTTAATCCATACATGCTTCAAAGACTAAAGCAGTTACTATTTGACCCTTTATAAAAGAATTTATGGGCCACAAACTATACTAAATCACAGTAGTATTTTAAAACTATATTATCCTTTTTTAATCTACAAAAGTCAATGTATTATATGGATTACCAATTCATTGTCTTCTAGCTCAGCTAGAAATGTTTCTACCCAAACCATCAATCTACATATATTTGCTCTGCAAAATTATCTTGTTTTATCTTTATTTAAAGAATCCTATTATACCTATTTCTGTATATATTTGTGAAAAAAATCAGGGCAGCTCTCAGATTCCAAGTACAAAAGAATTGGAAATGAGATTACACTTAGGAAATACATTCCTCAGAATACAAATATTGACATTTTAACTTTTATGATTGTATCACCACCTAAGAGAAGGCACTAGAGAAGCCAACTTCATATCCTACTGTTACAAACAGCAATTTTATTAATGTAAATTTATTAATGCACTTTCCTTATGTTATCCTCTCACAAGGCCTCTCACTATCTTTCCATAACTTACCCTTCTCATCTTATATTTTAATACTCTTTCCTGTTTATTCTTCAATTCTATAATTAGTAAGCATCTCACTGTTCTCCAAAATACCTTGCCTAATCTCCACCTTTCACTGCTTATTATTATTAATCTCTGCTTTGAATCTGCTCCAAATTGCACATGATATCATATCTTAAATTACACTATTCATTCATTTTCAGTGCTATAAAAATTTCAGGCCTTCAGGATTAGAAACTGGTGAGTTTTAATGTCCATTGATTCGTTTTTTAAACAAATACCAAAACCTAACTAAATATTACCCTCTAGCTCCTGGTCTTCTGTTGATTAGACAACTGAACAATCCAAAGTTTAGATGTGTTGGGACTTGTGTGTGAGAGCACAGATGTCAGGTGTGAACTGTGGAATGTACAGTAAGACAGGACTAAAGGCTCTCAAGCCCACCACTGATGCTGATATCCTGTTCTCTTTCTTCCTTTTCTCCTTCTTCCTCCTCTTTATCTTCTTTCCACTCCCCTCCTCTTTTCCTTTTTCTTCTTCTTCATCTTTTTTTTGGTGTGTGGGGGGAGCTAACAGGAAATATTTGTGGTTGCTCCTGAAATTATTTGCATCTTGTTTGAAAGTTAAGATCAGTAATTTCTAGGAAGCTGCAAAACTGTAAGTGGATCTGTTACTAGAGGAGGATTGGCACACAGAGGATGGACAAGGAAATCTCAGGGGTTTGGGATGTGTCAGTTTTACTTCCTAGCACATGCATCCCAACACCCATAAAAAAAAACTAAGTACTGCAATATTTGACATGCTCTGCTTTTGAAAATGGTCATACAATATTTTCTGTTCTACTAACAAAACGTGGCACAGCAGGTTGATAGGAGGTGTTGGATCTTCCTTAAACTTTCACAGAAATGTGGCAAATTCTACTCATTTGTTCTACTCATATAACAAAAGTTCAGCTTTTGCTATACCACTATCTCTTCCAGACAGAATTAATTACATATCTTTTCTGCTCCATAACATTTTGTTCAGTCAGAGCACTTAGTGTATTGGAGTTTATGTTTCTGCCTCTTCAAAGGACTGAGTTTCTTAAAGAAAAGTGTTAGACATCTTCAAAGAAAAGGACCTCACTTAAAGGTTAACAGAAATCAGTTCAGATAATGAGAATAGTCGTGATCCTTACAAGAAATTCTTTTAGTCTCAGTTTGTCTCACTTTTCTATTTTTCTTATATTGTATTTCATTTTTCAGAAGTGTGTGTTGACTTTGTAGCTATTACACTATTAGACATTAAATAACAGTCTCTAAACAAGAGAAAACAAAATCTCTTTCCTCAGATCAAACCAAAAAGAAGAACAAAAGCAAATGTGAAGAAGAAGAGAAGGCAAGAAGAAGAAAAAAGGGGGAAGAAAGACAGAAGACAGAGAAAAAAGGCAGAGACAATGAGAAGGTAGAAAAAAAGTAATAATCATGCTAGAGAGTGACCAAAGATTATAGATCACTGGTAGTAAAAACAAGGTAAAGTGTGTTACATAGGGGAAATTCTTGTGAAGTAGAAAAGAATATATGGATAATGTAAACACCTTGTTTCATTGGGGTTTCATAAGCATGCTTCTAGCAATGAGAATTTAGTTGTAGAAAAAGAGTAGTAAGACTCCAAATCTAAAATCGAGGTGAGGGATAGGAATCAGAAAGAACTGAGTCTTTTAGTGCCTTCTGGCCCTCCTGTTAACTGTCTGTGTCCCAACAAGATGTGATAGAAAAGGAGAAGTTTACTTTAAAAATTATTACAGAAAAATCACAATTATCAATACCCCTCAAAATTCCCCCCAGCTTTGAATACACTTATCTAATTATTTTGCTAATTTCTGAAGAAGTTCTGAAAATTCTCTTTCCTAGATGTCTTTAGTTGTGCCTTCAAGGCCATGTTGAATCAATTTCAAATGTTTAGTTTTAATGATTATTTGACTTTCGGAAAGAGCCAAAAAGTCACAAGTTACCATGAGCCTGCCTTTCTGTTGGATGGCTCTGGGCAGCAGCAGCATTTACCACGTTGTTGATCACACCTTATAAAGACACTCAGTGAAAGAGTGTCCCTAAGAGCTTCAGAGGTGACAGGAATGATGAGATAATCATCTGCCGTGAGGGGTGGGTAATCGAGGGAGGGTTATAGGCAATATATCTTTTACTGCAACAATTTTTACAAATTTAAATATTCAGTGTTTATTGTGACCATATCTAGTGAATTTCCAGAAGACTGCTATTTGTAGAGGTTGATGGGATATTTTTAGAGACATATATTTCCATTTACAATATAAAAGAGGAGATGCTTTATAGGTTAACCCTTCCCAGTTATAGGCTAGGATGTTAAGAAAACAAAGTTGTAAACAGAGTTAGGCATAACTTTTTGGGGAAAAAATTATGAGAAGGAGAATAGTCTACAGAAATGCTTGAGTGATAGTGACAATGAACTGAGGTAGTTAGAGCCCCAGCCCTAAACCTCCAAGAGTACCATTAAAACACTCGTGCAAACAGCAATAGCAATCATAAGTGTTTAAAAATGGTTATTTTTCTTTTTCTTAACAAAATATGATCAATGAACCTTCAGAACCCTTTATGATTATTGATCCAAAACAATGCATTATTAAAATCAATGCGCTGATGGAAAATGCAGTTTCAAGACTCAGCCCTTTGCCTTCCCTTGTAGTCAGATGGCTCTACACCATGTGCCTCCTATTTGGTGAGAGGGAGAGAGGAAAGAGATCTAAAGAAGCAATGAATGGCATCACTTGAATAAAATTAACTTGAGTAATGTCGTGCATAGGCATTTTCAGCTTTCACTGTTAGGTGATGCTGATTTTCCTTACTGTTTTTCTTCCTTAATAGTAACAGTAATTAATCATTTTTGTTACTCCCTTGCAAATCTTGAACTACTATTTTAATTTTAGTCTTGAGCTATTTGCTATTATTACTTGTGTTATTTTTATTTACACTTATGTACCATTGACATATGACACTGGCAGAAGTATGCAAGATTAAACCACCTGGATGTTCACTAGAACTCTGATGGGAGGAAAATTTCAAATATAGAATGAGATTATGCAAGCCCTTTAGTACAGTGGAAAGAAGTTAGTGGTTGGAAATAACAGAGAATCTAATGTTCTAGGTAGATTGCTACTGTTGACACTGATTCTGTACTGGAACCAGAAGGATAATAAACTATAACCTGCTCTTCTAAAGAAGGTAATTACTAAATCTAATGATTGCTTTAGAGAAGAATAGAATGCAGATCTATTCTGATGCAGATATAAGGCTAGGAATTTCATGGATGTGACAATTCCTTTGCTGTAGGACACTACTTATAGCCCTGGAATCAAGAGGAAGTTGTAGGGACCAGGTAACATTTGAGTTCTTCTCTCTCTCTCTCTCTCTCTCTCTCTGGCTCTCTCACTGAGAAGAAAAGAATGTGATTGTTCATGCTTAGTGAGAAGACAGTGAGATTTAACTAACTGTGGCATAAAGAAATAACAAAACAGTCTAGCCTGAAATAAAGGCAAATTATATGTAACTGGAAGGTCCATCACATGTAAGACCTCATCACACTCAGAGCTGAACATCAGTCTTTCCCTTCTCTTGACTAGGCTCCTTGTTCCTGCTGAACCTATTCCCTCTGTTGCTCAGGGTGCTATAATCCCTTGCCTTAGGCCTGCCTTTCACAAGCAGCATCCAAACCTAGTCTGCTCCACTACTTTATCAAATTGTTAGGCTTTCTTCATGATGTTTGACTGGGTGTCATGTTCTGGTTTGTGTCACTCCTACATTCCTATGATGAAGTTGCCTATCTTTATTTGGGAACACTATCTTTTGAGGACCAAGTTAAAATAAAGCTAAGGAGATAGATCTTGATTCAAAATGACTATGTCTTAATATACAGTGGACAGAGGCACAGACATGGGAAGAATGCAGTGTAAAGATGAGAGTAGAGATCAGGATGACTCTTCTACAAGCCAAAGGATGTCAAAGAGCTCAGGAAACCTCTAGAACATAGGAAGGAGGCACGAGATGATTCATTCTCCCTCACGGGTCTCTGGAGGAACTAACTCAACTGACTCCTTGATCTTAGACTTCTAGATTGCAAAACTGTAAGACCATAAATTTCTCTTGTTGAAGCCACTCAGTTTAGGGTACTTTCATATGGCAGCCGTAGCAAACCAATATAATGGGAGAGAACAGTTCTTCCCTAATGTGTGTTATTAACAATGTGTAACAAAGATATTACTAATCTTTGTTCTTGATCTTTCAATTGATCGTATGTGCTTTTGAAAGTGAGGGTGGAGTGGAAAATGGGGAGTATAATTGAAAATCTGTGTAAAGCATCTTAGCCTTTGGGGCCCAGGATTTAACTCAGTGGCAAGCACAAGGTCATGAGTTTGATCAAAAAAAAAAAAAATAGTCTTAGCTTTCCTAGATTTCCTATCCCAGCTAAAAATAGAAGCTTGTTTTCTAAGCAGTGGACTCAAAAGCCCTCCAGACTGAAGGGCAGATAGCACAGCTGAGGACAATTATAGATCACTGGACTGAAAAGTGCAAGTGTATGCGCTGAATGGTGAAATAGTTCCATTTCCACCAAAAATTTTCCCTTCCTCAAATATGAGAATACCAGGCTGTCCAAGAGGTTTGTATCCATCTCTGACCAGGTGAAATATTGTAGCCCTCTTGAATTTGCTCATTCCAAGAGATAATATCTAGTTCCTTACAGTTGGAGTTCCCTCAGTGAAGTGGATAGGCTCTCAACTCTGTTCTCCAGTGAGGTTTCCAGAAGAGCCTTCCTAGATCCTTCAAATAACTCTCTAGTGCTTCACTCTTTACTTCTAACAAGCATCATGTCTGAGGATACTTTTTTTTCTCTTTTAACTTGAATTTATTTTTGTCAATGTTTTACTTTTATTAGTACATATTTGCAGTACAAAATGATTACATTCACTGCAGGAAGTTGGCACATGCATATTACACATTACATATTTCCATTCTTTTTTACCTTTCTCTTTACCCTCCTTTTATTTTTCCAATATCAGATTCCTTTATTTATCTTTTAAGACCTTATAAAGTTAATTATCACATATACAGTTTAAAAACCAGACTAATAGGCCAAAGAACATCTAAAACATGCAAAATAATTGTGCTAAATCAAAGTACACTTTTAGACACATTATGTATGCTTGATTACAATAGCTTTTTTTCCTACTCCTTTTTCCCATTATCTGTCTTTTATTTTGTCTTATATGTAGTTTTCATATATGAAAAAACATGCAATATTTAAGCCTGTGTGTCTGAGTTACTTCATTTAATATTATGGTCTCAAGGTGCATCCATTTTCCTACAAATGACTGAAGTTTATGCATTTTTGTGGCAGAATAATAGCCCATTGTATGTAAATGTCACATTTTCTTTTTCCATTCTTCTGTTGATAGGCATTTAGGTTGTTTTCAACATTTAGCTATTATGAATTGTACTGCTGTAAACATGGGTACACATACATCACTGTGGTGTGATGTCTTTAATTCTTTTAGGATTATACATAAGAGATGAATAGCTGGGTCAAATGGAATTTCTGTTTCTAGTTTTCTGAGGAGTCATCATACTGATTTCCATAGTAGTTGTGTCAGTTTATAATTCCACTGACAATGGAGAAGTATTCCTTTCACTTCACCACATCACCAGTATTTGTTATTGGTTTATTTCTTGATAGTAGCCCATTCTTTCTGGGGTGAGATGGAATCTCAGTGTTTTAATTTGTGTTTTTTGAATGATCAGCTAATGCTGAACACTTTTTATGTATTTATTGGCTAAATGTATTTCTTCATCTGAGAAGTATCTATTAATTTCAGATGTCCATTTGCAATTGGGCCTTTAAATTTGAGGGGACCGTCTTTTTCAAGTTCTTTATGTATTCTAGATATTAATCCTTCATTTGAGGAGTAGCTGAAAAGTGATTTCCATTCTGTAGGTTGTCTCTTTCACTCTGTTGGTGGTTTCCTTTACTGTGTAGAAGATGTTTAATTTGATATGATCCCATTTATTGATTCTTGGTATTATTTCTTGTGCAACTAGGGTTTTGTTCAGAAAGTCTTTGTCTATATCTGTGTCTTCAAGAGCTTTATTTTGTCTTCAAGCAGATTAAGTGTTTCTGTTCTAACATTTAGATCTTTGATAGCTTTTGATTTTAGTTTAATGCATAGTGAAAGATATGGTTAACTTGACTTTAACACTAGTATTTTTTGTTCTAAATTTAACATTAGTACATTTTATATACATACATTTAAAAATGTATATAGCCACTGCTTTGAAGAAATAAATAAGAGAGAAATGCAAGAGGGAGGGAGGAAGAGAAGGAATAGAAATAAAAGGAAAATAATAGTAATATGTTCTTAAACCTATAGAATTCTTCAGTTTTCTCTGTGTGCTTTTTGGGGAGGGTGGAAAGGAAGTGGTTGTCTATCTTATCCTATCCTATTCTTTTTTTTTTTTTTTTTTGTGCTGAGGTTGAACTTAAAACCTCGCGTTTGCCAAGCAGGCACTTATGCCGCTGAACTAAACCCCTGGTAATCTATCCTATTCTTTTCTTTGAGATCTAAAATGAAATTTCTAAATCCTTCTGATTATGCTGAAAGAGTTCATTGAAGAAGGGGCAGACAACTACAGGCTAACTAGTGTGTCTCATGGTTCTTGACAGTGCTTGACTGAGTGATGAACCTGTTGTTATGAACTAATAATGAATACCGTGTGTGTATGTGTGTCATTCTTTTCTTTGTGTTTTTAAACTTGAATTCTGAAGCTGCTGGGGATGGTATTTTCTAACCTTGTGTTGAGTCTTCCTGTAATGAAGCCAACAGAGAGGAAACCAAATGACAGAAGCACATACAACTTCAGATATGTTACCATATCTTATATGGATTCAGCCATGCTTGAAATAATTCAAGGATTTCTTAGAGATTTGTGTCAGTATTTCTCTTTGATTCATTTATTTGAGTGTTTTCTATTACTTGTCATCAAGAGCCTGAGTGGCATAGGATCTTATCTCCATATTATGACCCATTTTCTATTTGTTTGCAAAATACCTCCCAGTACTCATAATTCTCTTTTTAAAAAAATTCATGTTCATGAAAATTTGCATAAACTTGGTTTTGAAAGTAAATTAATGTTATCTTATCTGGTAGTATTCAAATATTAATATGACATGTGATAAAAGGTCAATATTAGGGTATTCTTTTGTATATATTTGATTTTAATCCCTTTAGCATATTCCAACTACATGACAATCCAGGTGGCCACTAATCAAGTCAACCTCTATCTTGTTAAAGAGATAGGAGTATGCTTAATTCTTATACAAATTTTTTTAAAAATTAGCAAAATCTTGAGCCAGGCCTGCACCGCCACCATGAGGTGAGTTGCAGCTTACCAAGGCAGGCCCAGGAAAATTTTGGGACCATCAATCCAGCAGCTGGGTGCTTGTCCAGCCCCCTAGGATACTAGACTATGCCCCAGAGGTTCCACAGCCTTGAGTAGACCACATCCAGTGACCTTTTTTCAACCGGAGTAACCAGGCCCACTGCACAAGGGGAGCCAAAGCCACATGAGTCCCAGTAGTGGAGGGCACAGGAGGTGATTTCCAACACATGCAGGGAAAGCTTTGGAACATCGCTGGAAACACGGAAATATAGGAAAATGACAAAATGAAGGACCAAAATGCAATCTCAAACCTCCAGCACATCCCAAGAAAGCCTAGGAGCCATGTACATAGAAGAAAATACTAGCTATACACCTGAAATGCCTGAAATGATATCAATTGAAATAAAGAAGCAAGTACAGGAAGCTATGAGTGAACTCAAATCAGAAATAATCTCCCAGGTAAAAGAAAAAATGATAAAAGTAGTGAAAGAAATACTGAATGCATCCAATGAAAACACAGCTAAAAAAAATTAGAGGAACAAAGCAAAATGATAGAATTCCTTAATGAACAGTTTAAGAAACAAACAGAATGCATGAATTAAATTCAAAGAGATATACAAGAAATCAAAAATTCTATTGAAAGTTGCAAAAACTGCCTCAACAAAAGTGAAGATAGAATCTCAGACCTCAAAGATAAAATTGTAGCTAGTGAACAGGAAAGGAAAGATCTTCTAAAAATAGCATGAAATAAGGAAATAACAATTCAACAGCTGCAAGGTGATGCAAAGAAAAACAACATAAGATTAATAGGGATAAATGAAAAAGACGGGAACAACGCAAATGATATCAAGGGCTATTTAGTGAAGTGATAGCTGAAAACTTCCCAAACATGAGTATGGAAACTGACATAAAGATTAGTGAAACATATAGAACTCCAAAAAGCCATAACCAAAACAAAACTACACCCAGACACATAATAATCACCATCCCAGAAATCCAACATAAGAACAGAATATTAAAAGCTGTTAGAGAGAAAACACAGATCACCTATAAAGGAAAATCTATCAGAATCACAGCAGACTTCTCAACACAAACAATGAAGTCAAGAAGAGCATGGAGTGAAATGTTTCAGATCCTAAAGGAAAATGACTTCCAACCCAGACTGATGTACCCTGCAAAACTGTCCTTCAAAATGGATGGAGAAATAAGATACTTCCATGACAAAGAACAGCTAAAGAACTTCATTATCACCAAACCAACCCTACAGAGAATACTGAAAGACATTCTAGATACACATAGGACAAAACCACTAAGCAAGACAGACAATCAAACAGAATGGAAAGTTAAGATACAACATCAGAAAGATAACATGCCAACAATAAACCAATATATGACAGTCATAATCATTCATGTAAATGGCCTCAATTCACCAATTAAAAGAAGGAGACTGGCAGAATGGATCAAGAAACAATGTCCAACCATGTGCTATCTACAAAAAACTCATCTAACCCAAAAGGAAACTCATAGACTGAAAGTCAAAGGATAGAAAACAATACTCCATGCAACAGGAACTAAAAAAAAAGTGGGGTAGCTATTTTGTTTGCAGACGATGTGAACTTCAAACCAAGAAGGTCACTACATACTAGTTAGGGGAAAACTGCAAGAGGAAGAGATAAAAAACTTAAATGTATATGCACCAAATTCCAGAGCACCCAGCTACACAAAGCAAGTATTAACAGAAATGAAAAATCAAATAGGCAATAACATGATTATAACAAGAGATCTTAACACACCATTGACACAAAGGGATAGGTCAACTAGATAGAAAATCAGCAAAGAAATAATAACACTGAATCACACCTTTGAACAAATGGATTTGATAGATGTATACAGAGTGTTCCATCCAACAACATCAGAATATACATTCTTCTCAGCAGTACATGGAACATTCTCTAAAATTGACCATATACTAACCCACAGAACATATTTAAGTAAATGCAAAAGAATTGAAATTATCCCATGCATGTTATTGGATCATAGCACCATGAAACTAGAAATTAATGATTAAATTAAAAAGTAACTGCAAAAACCCCACAAATACATGGAAATTGAATAATACACTCTTGAGAAATCAGTGGGTCACAGAGGATATTAAAAAAGAAATTAAACAATATCTACAAGCAAATGAAAACACTAATACAACTTACTGGAACCTGTGGGATGCAATGAAAGTGGTCCTCGGAGGAAAATTTATTGCACTGAGTTCTCATATTAGGAAAACAGATGAACACTAATAAACAACCTGATATTATACCTCAAACAGCTAGAAAAAGAAGAGCAAGCCAAGACCGACACCAAAAGAAGGGAGGAAATTATAAAGATCAGAGCAGAAATTAATGCAATAGAAACTAAGAAAACAATACAAAGAATCAATGAATCAAAGAGTTGGTTCTTTGAAAGAATAAATAAAATTGATAAACCCCTAGCCAACCTAATTTTAAAAAAGAAAGAAAAGACTCAAATTCATGCAATACAGAATGAAAAAGGTGAAATCACTATCAACCCTGTGGAAATACAGATCATCAATAACTATTTCAAAAACCTCTATGCTCATTGGTTCAATAACACAGAAGAAATGGACAGATTCCTAGAAACATATGAACCACGAAGGTCAAGAAGATGTAAAACTGCTGAATGACCAAATTTGTATTAATGAAATTGAAAATGCAATCAAGTTCCTTACAACAAAGAAGAGCCCAGGCCCAGACAGATTCACTGCAGAATTCTACAATAAATACAAAGAAGACTTAATGCTGACACTCCTCAAACTCTTCAATGAAATTGAAAGGGAAGCAATTCTCCCTAAGTCATTCCTGGAAGCAAATATCACTCTAGTACCAAAACCTGAGGAAGACCCAACTAAAAAAGAGAAATACAGGCCAGTCTCCCTAATGAAGATAGACACAAATATTCTCAATAAAATATAGGCAAAGAGGATGCAGCAAATCATCAAGAAGATTATACACTATGGCCAAGTGGGATCCATCCCAGGGATTCAGCAATGGTTCAACATGCTTAAATCAATAAACGTAATCCACCATATCAATAGAGCCAAAAGTAAGAATCACATGATCATTTCTTTTTTTTTTAGATTTTATTTAAAGAGAAACAAAAGCATGTAAAGGGTAGAGATAATACAGAATTCCAAAAAAAAGATAAACAATAAGAAATCAGTAGTTAATAAATTACATATTATCCTCTTAGAAATAGTTGTTCAAGTTACAAAAATAAAGCATACAAAGTAGATAGTCAAACAGTGAGAGTGTGAACAGATACACATGCATGAATCTCTACATGTATTTCTATCCTTTCTGTATTAGAGGGAAAAACAAAACTTAGCAAGACAAAACAAAACAAATTCATATAAAAACATAAAACCACAGTACAAGGTGATCTACAATGATTACTGTGTTGTTTCTTATTATCAATAGAATGTCTGTATCATCAGGCATAATTGAATATAACAGTATAATTGAGTATAACAGTAAATAACAATATTAGTAAAATAAAACATTGTAGACAGTATAAAACTTCAAAGGCAGGTAATAATCAAACCAGAGTGGATATTCTAGTGGATCTTGTCATCTTAAGTGCATTTGCCTATACTCTCAGACTTCATACTATCAATCATAACAGCTTTGAATAAAATCTATCAATACAAAACAGTGATCCAACAAACCATATTCGATTATGATCAGTCATGGTAAAACTGTGTAGGTTTTACAGAGCTTTAGGTTAAGTTAATAGGAAATTAAGGATTATTACCATACTATATCCTGTTATTTTCAGGATTATTGTCTGTGCCCTCAAATCTAGTACAGGTAGAATGACTGGAACAGAATAAATACATCTAAGGAGAGTAGTGTGAGTAATGTGGGTTTTAAATCCTGGTGCACTATTAACAATATAGCATATCAAGACCATCTATGTTAGAGTTTGTAGTTATCATTCTCTGCCTCATTTCTGCTATGCTACTTTTCTGCCTTTGTTTAGTTTTCTCCTTCATTCTACTGCTGGGCTGGAGGTTATTTTCTTTTAGGGCTTGGAAGACTTTACTCCAAGCTCTTCTTGATCTGATGGTCTGTGTTGAGAAGTCAGCCGTGATTCTGATGGGCTTACCTTTATAGGTAATCTGTTTCTTTTCTCTGACAGCTTTTAATATTCTGT
>PVLA01018204.1:0-15143 GCA_004027455.1 Hydrochoerus hydrochaeris | reverse complement strand
ATCAAAGATATAAATACTAAACCAGAAACATTGGGATCTCAGTTTAATAGTAAGCTTTTGCACAACAAGAGAAACCACCAACAGAGTGAAGAAACAAACCAGTCTGTCTGGGAAAAAATTTTTGCCAGGTGTTCCTCAGACAAAGGACTACTATCTAGAATATATAAAGAACTCAAAAACAAACAAACAAACAAACAAACAAACAAAAACAAAACCAAAAAACCCAGACCACCCAAACTAAAAGACCCAATCTAAAAATGACCATCTGAAATGAAAAGACAATCTTAGATAAAGAAGTAGAAATGGCAAATAAATATATAAAATGTCCCTGGTCATTCAAGAAATACAAATGAAAATAACAGTGAGATTCCATCTCACTCCAGAAACAATGGCTATTATCAAGAAATCAACCAATAACAAATACTGGCTGGGCTGTGGAGGAAAAAGGAACTCTGCTGTTGGTGAGAATGTAGACTGGTGCAACCAGTGTGGAAATCAGTGTGGAGATTCCTCAAAAAACTACAAGTTCCATTTGACCCAGTTATTCTCCTTCTTGGTATCTTCCCAAAAGAATTAAAAGCATCACACCACAGTGATATATGCACACCCACGTTTACAGTGGCAGAGTTTATAATAACTAAATCTTGGAAACAGCCCAAACGCCCATCAATTAATAAATGGATTCTTTATCCAAGATGTGCATTTTTAAAACAATGGAGTATTACTCAGCCATAAAGAGGGATAAACTTGAGACATTTTTAGGTAAATGGATGCACCTTAAGACTATATCCTTAAATGAAATAAATCACACACACATGTGTAAATACCACATTCTTTCTGTGGTGTAAGAAACTGAAAGTGTAAGTTCCAAAATGCATAATAGATATTGGGAAATGGAAAGAAAATGTTTGAATGAAAATGGGATCATGGAGGGGGGAAAGGGAAAGTAATAAAGGGATAAAGAATTTAAAAGAAGAAGGAAAAAATGGAAACAAAGCTTTTTAAACAATGAAGAGAACAAAGGTTGAAGGGAGGAGAAGGGAATAAGAAAAAAAGCAGTGGCAAGGTATATTATGTATGGAAAAAAAAAGACATATCATGTATAGCTGGGGATTTAGCTCAGTGGCAAAAGTGCCTACCTGGCATGTGCAAGACTGTGAGTTTAATCCCCAGGACCCCCCCCCAAAAAAAAAAATCACGTACAGGTACAAATTTCCCTATGATGAATGTTGTCATTATGTATATCTAAAGCATATCGATAAAAATACTACCTAAAGGTAAAATGCAAACATTTATAGACACAATGAACCTGGCCATGGTGGTGCATGCATATAATCCTAGTACTGGGGAGAATGAGGCAGGAGGATCCTTTTGAGTTTGAGGCTAGCCTGAGTTCCACAGTGGGTTCAAGGCCAGCCTGAACTGCATAGTGAGACCCTGTCTCAAATAAATGGACAGACAGACAGGCAAACAAGCAAAGGGCACACTATGAGATACTGTACAACTCACTATCCTAGATTTTAAAAAAAACCTGGTAACAAACATTGTTGAAAAATGTATGTGCAAAAATTGGAAAAACTTTCATGTACACTAATGTTGACAATAGCTTTAAAGAGGAACAACTCTAATGCCTATGATTTGCTGAATAAAATGCAGTATATATTCATACAGAGGCAAAAATTATGAGCACATGCCATTGTCAAGATGGACTCTGAAAATATGCTACATGAAAGAAGTCAGTCACTGTTCTGTTTTGTCAACTTGAGAACCCCACAATCTTCAGGAATGAAGGTATGGACCACTTCATCAGGGAAAGAAGCAAGACCTGCTGAGGTGCTTGCTGAAGGTCAAGGGAATACAGAATGGGTAACTGAAATAGGTAGTTCCAAATATTAGCTATGACCCCATGATCAGAGGATTGTAATTGTACTATGTCTCCCCAATATGGTTCTAATGTAATATAATGATAGATTTAACACTGGCTCTTTTTTTAACACTGGTTCTTAAGGATTGTTAAGCTGTGTTACAGTGTTCACATTGTGAAATGGTAAGAATAACTTCTACCAAAGGAAAACTCACTTTGTATTCTGGAGAGAGAATACTATTTTTCCATTAGTAGGCAGGATAGTTATAACATGTGTAAGCATAAGCATGTCTTTGTATGTGGAAACTCCCAGTGAACAATGGGTAGACTGTAATGGTTGATACACTGTGTCAACTTAGGGAGCTAGGATCTGACATGTGTAAACAACCCGTGCAAGAGAAAGACAAGATTTTTTGAGTGCTATACTGGCGTTGGAGGTGGGTGGATGGGGGGGGCCTGTGTAAAATATAAGGAAGAGGCTTGCTCTTTCTCCCCTTTTATTCTTGTTGCTTTGCTATCTTCTGCTGTCTTGAAGTTTTGAGCCAGTGTCATGCCACCCTGCCTTCGAGTCAGCTGATTATGAACTGAAACCTCCATAAACTGTAAGCTAAATAAATCTTTCCTTCCTTAATTTTGGGTGTCCAGTATTTTGTCCTAGCAACAAGAGAAAAGTAACCAAGACAATTACTAGAAGCCCATCATATTTTGGAGATCCATTTATATGAAATGTCAGAGTCAAAAAGTAGATTGGACTCGTGCTTAGAAGGCCAAATCATCTGGAGTAACTACTAATGAGTATGGTTTGGGTTTTTGTTTGTTGTGGTGTGAGAGGCTGAACTCAAGGCCTCATCTGTGCTAGACAAACAAGTCTACCATTGTCCTAACCCCAGCTCCATGGGGTTTCTTTTTGAGGTGCTAAAAAAAGTGTTCTACATGAGATAGTGAAAATGGCTTTAAAATTTTGTGAATAAACTAAGAAACAAGTAACTGCACATACTGGAGGGCAATTATATCACCAAAATTTATTGCTAGGGATGTAATTCAGCGGTACATAGAAAATCTGCCTAGTATTTATAAACCCCTGAATTTGATTTGTAGCACTATGCATGTGTATACTAACACAGACACAAACATACAAAATAATGTTAATGTGTGCCTCAAGTAAATTCATTTTAAAAGGGAAAAAAGTTGGTTAATAAGAACGATCTTGACTTTACAATGACTGCACCATACTAAGACATATACATTATAAACTTAGGCTATGAGCTGATCAGAAATCAATCTGTATTTTAGAGATACTTTTCATCTCTGGCACTTCAGGTACTGTAAGGCTACCATGTGTTATATATAAAAGTGAACAGACTTTTCTTTGGGTTTACATAACAAAAATTTCCATAATCTCAAAAGAAGCAAAGAGAAAAAAACCTTTAATGTATGATTACAAGAAAACTTTATTCGTAAACTTAGAGCAGTTTACAAATAAACTTTTTATAAATGAGACACAATTATTGATTTTAGTTAAATGCTTCCACAATGCTGAAGAACTAAGAGGTACCTCATTATTAGCAGAACAAGAAATAACTACAGTAAAATACAGTAAAGAAATCTAACTGTGTGTGGTGACATACACCTATAATCTCTGCACTTAAAGGCTGAGACAGGAGAAACATTGTAAGTTTGAGGCCAGCCTAAACTATATGGCAAGACATTGTTTCAAAACAAGACAAAACACAAAATAGTTGTGGTAAGACTAAGAAAGGCTTGGTCCAAAGGGTGAGAGACAATATATTACAGTGATACATGTGTATCTATGATTATAGCAGAACTACTAATAGCTAAATCTTGGAAGCAAATTACATGGCCAACAGATGAATAAATAAGTAAATGTTGCATTTATAGACAATGAAGTACTACTCTGCCATAAAAAAGGATAAACTTGACTTCTTTGTAGGAAAATGGATGTACACTGAGAATATATATTAGCTGAAATAAATTAAAAACACAAGCTTAATTGACATGTAATTTTTCTAATATGAGAAATCCAAAATATTTAAACAAAACTTTAGCACTTAAGAATTTTTTAAATGGGCTAGGGGTGGTAGCACACCCCTGTAATCCCACACTGAGGCAGGAGGATCGCTGCAAGTTCAAGACCAGCTGGGCTACAAAATGAGCTCAAGACCAGCCTGAATTGCATAGTGAGATCTTGTCTTAGAAAGACAACAACAACAACAAAATACAATAGGTAGGGTGTGGTGGTTCAAACTTATAAAACCCAACAATTAGGAGACTAAAGAAGGAGGATTAAGAGTTGCAAGCCAACTTGGGCTACAGCATGAGACACTGTCTCATATATATACATATTTAGTAAGGGTAGGGCACATGGCTCAGTATTTCCAGGGTTCAAGCCATAGTATCACAAATAAAAGAATTTTTAACACACTGACACAAAGAGCAGTTATTCAAGAATTTATCAAACTATTTTAAAAAATTTCTACTATGTGCCACTCTCCTTTATCATAATGAAATATATAGCAAAAGCTACATTTGATGAAGGAAATGGAAGTGCTTCAAATGAGATAAGTATGGCAACTAATTAAAACAGTCACTTTTCACTTACCACAGCCCATGATTCCTGTTCTTTAGGTTCTAGAATTCCAGAATTTAAAATTTCTAGTAACTGTTGAAGCCCACCAGCAGCAACAAACTGTAAGCAATTTTAAGGATAATGTTAAGAAAAAAGCAGCTAAATAATCATCTTTTTAAAAAGATTCTTTTAAAAGACTAAATAAGCCAGGCACTGTGGCATACACCTGTACCTAGCACTTGAGAGGCTGAGGCAGTAAGATGATTGTGAGTCCGAGACCACCCTAAGCTACAAATTTGGAGTCCAAGTCCAGCCTCAACTGCATAGTGAGACCCTGTCTCAAAAAAGCAAAACAAATAAAATAAAAAATAAAAGACTATAAATATAGCTTCCCATGTTATCAGGTATTTAATCCTAAACACTGGCATGTCATAACACAGTATTTCAAGTGGGGATGGAGAAGAAATCATGGTGTCAGTGTTAAAAATAAAAGCAACAAGAAATCACATAATTTCAATTTATCTTATTATTACTTATAGAAATTAGATTGTAAAACTATACTTTAAAATTAAATAGGTCTGTGCTTGCTTCAGCAGCACATATACTAAAAGTAAATAGGTCTGATAAATAATGAAGATTTAGAGAATCTAATTTTTTTTAAATGTATGTGTTATGGCTTATGTCTAGATTTCCCCCTAAAGCCTTGTGTGGTCATAGGACTTTTTCAGAGGCTGAATCTAGAGTGTGTGATTGATTTGTAGTGCAATGCTAGCATTAAGAGTGCTGGGATTAGCCGGGTGTGGTGGCTCATGCCTGTAATCCCAGCACTCAGGAGGCTGAGGCAGGAGGATCGCTGTGAGTTCGAGACCAGCCTGGGCTATACAGTGTGCTCAAGGACTGCATAGAGAGACCCTGTCTCAAAAAGACAAAAAAAAAAAAAAAAAAAAAAAAAGAGTGCTGGGATTAAGTGTGTATGATTGCTAGATCAGTCCACTAACTGGAATGACATTGCCCTAATCCAGGTAGAATGGATACAATATAAAGGACAGAAAGTGATTTGTCTCTTTCTTCCTTCCTTCCTTTCTTGCTTGCTTGCTTTTGCTATTTTCCACCACCATCAACTGTTGCTCTGCTGCATGTGGTACCCTGCCTTGGAGCTAGCTGATTATGGACTGAAATCTCTGCAAACTGTGAGCTTATCTTTCCCCTTTTAACTTTGGGTATTGGGTATTTTCTCTCAGCAACAAGAGAAAAGTAACTAAGACTAGCTTTTGTTTTTTGAGACAGAGTCTCACCATGTAGTTCAGACTGGCCCTGAACTAGCATTCCTCCTGTCTCAGCCTCCCAAGTGCTGGGATAACAAGTGTGTACCACTATGCCCAGCCAGAATTTTTTTTTTTTTTTTTTTTTTGGTCATTGTAGCTATTAATTTTTGGTACTAGGAACTGAACTCAGGACGTTGTGCTTGCTAGGCAGGCACTGTGCCACTGAGCTAAATCCTCAGCCACAAATTCTTTTATCAATAAATTACAAAACATTTATGACCAAACCTTGCAACTCCAGGAATTTTTACTATTTTCTACTTGATCCTCACTGGAATCATCTGAATCTGGATAAAGGTCACTATAACTTCCCTGTGAGAAAGGGAGAAAAATAAAAAATAAGAGAGAGAGTAGAACAAATAATTCTACAATGAAAAAATATAATCAAGAATTTTGCTCCAGAGAAAATATAAACATTTAATGGAATCACAATTACCGTTGATTCTCTCCTTATTCTTCTGTTAGGCTTTCCTAGGGCTTCAATAATTTCTAGAGCATATAAGAGTTTGTGTGCACTCTTAATTTTGAGAAGTTCCTTCCAATTAAGTCCATCGTTACTCTTCAGTTAAAAAAAAGAAAAACATAAGCTTAAGATAAATTCCTAACAGAACCAGAAAAAGAAAAACTACAGAAACCAACAAAGTATAAAAACACATATAATTACATATATTTAGCAATATATTCAAACATAGGAAGGAAGATCAATTATATAATACTTGGAATCGACATGCTTAAAACATCAATTATTCACTATATTAAAACAAAACCAAGTCAGACATGGTGGCACATGCCTGTAATCCCACCACTCAAGAGGCTGAGGCAGGGGGACTACTGTGAGTTCAAGACCAGCCTGGGCTACAAAGTGAGTTCAAGGCCAGCCTGAACTGCACAGCAAGAACCTGTCTCAAAAAGGCAGCACCACCAACAACAAGAAAACAAAACAAAATACCCCCCAAAATTAAAGTATACAATCCACAGTGTAGGAAAATATTAATTCTAAACCACTGCTGTGTCCTACTTTTACTCTATAAAATAATGTTACATATAGCATGCATTTTTGCAATGTTATTACTGGAGCTACACTGAGTCATCATTCCCCATTTTCTCTTTTTTCTTGGTTTTTTGAGACTGAATCTGAATTTGGATAAAGTTTTACTATGTAGTTCAGGCTGGCCTCAAACTTGTGAGTAGTGAACCTCCTCCTGCCCTCAGCCTTTAGAGTGCTGTGATTATAGATATGCAACACCATAGCTGATCTATCATCCATTTTCCAGAGCCTATCTTTTTCATTTCCAAATCATTTGACAGATAAGACATTTGAAACGTCATGACAATGTCTCACACTATAGATAACATAAAGTATTCTAACATTGATATTTGTTTTTTCATTCATTCCATAGGAATTCTTTTGAAGAACTCCAGTAAGAAATCATTGGGATTTTGTTGTTGTTGTTGTTGTTTGATTTTGTTTTGTTATTGATTTTGGTTTTTAGAGGTAGGGTTTCTTCTGTATAGCCCAAACTGGTCTCGAATTTAAAGCAATCCTTCTACCTCAGTTTCATGATTGCTACGATTATAGACATGCATCACCATACCTGGAAGAAATCTCTTGTTATATAGCTTTCACAAATAATCTCTAATTTTAAAGATACTTTTAGAAAGATATTTGACCTAATAAATTCAGTAATGTCTCTGGTAAAATTATTAAATACATAAAAAATTTCTTTGTTCCATTTTCCCCTAATTCCATTGGTTGACTTCTATAAGCATCTAAAATAAGCACTGAAGAATAGCATTTTACCTTAATGCATTTTCTTCTTTTTTCCTTGTGGGAGACAGTGTTTGAGAAAGAGTCTCATTATGTAGTTCAGGCTGTGCCTGAACTCAGTACATACACAAAATCCTCCTGGCTCAACCTTCAAAGTGCTAGGATTACAGTTGAGTGCCACCATGCCTGGCATAATATTTTATTTTTAAAACATTACTTTGTCAAACAAAAGTAAAAACATTACTTTGTGTAATGTACCCCAAAATACTGTCATCAAAAACAAAGCAAGAGGGCTGGGATTTAGTTCAGCAGCATATGTGTCTGCCTGGCAAGCATGAGGTCATGTGTTCGATCCCTGGTACCCAAAACAAAATAAAAACAAACAAACAAAGAAAAACAAAGCCATAATAGGTGGACACGGTGGCACATACTTGTTGCAACCTCAGCACTCTAGAGGATGATGAAAGAGGACTGCCCTGAGTTTGAGGTCAGCCTGGAACTACACAGTAGGTTCAAGGACACCCTGAGGCAGATGTTGAGATCCCATCTCAAAAAAACCAATAAAGAATCCCCCCCAACCAATCAAAGCAATGTTCAAATTGTATAATAATAAATTTAAAAACCTGAATAAAAAGGCAAATCTTTATTTTCTAAAGACAATTTAGAAAACCCTAAGTAAATGTACAGTCAACTGGGTGCTGCACAGGGCCAGGAAAAAAAACGACAGTGAAATGAACCAATACTTTTTGCCTATTGAATGTGCAAAAATTACATTCAAATTTAATGTGAGTATGAGGAGTTAACAAGTGAATGTATACACTGGGAGTAGGAATATAAACCAGTGACATCCTTCAGGGTAGAAAAATACTGCAGGCTCACCTGTTCATCTGAGATATTCTGGAATGCCATCAACATGTTAGGACATGTAGGAAGAAGCATCAGCAATTCCCAGACACGCCTAGACAAATTTTCTGCATGAAGATGGAGTTCTTCACATCTTAAGCTCTATACAAATAAGAAACTACTTTAGGAAGACAGATTAAAAATAATAAACTAAAACTTTTATATAAAAATGATTAATTTGCTAGTTTGAGAGCCTGTTATAAAAGTAGGAAATAAAATATTTGTTACCTGGTAAGTAAAATGTATTTTTTTAAAAGTTATGTAAAAATAGTCATTTTTTTTCAACTTCTAATTAATTTTCTGGAAACTTGTCTTTCTTCTCCTTTTTTTGATGATATTTCATATTAAATCAAAGTCTTCTCAGTACTTACAGACACCTATCTGGGAAACTTCTAAACAGAAATGAAGCTGTTTCTTCAACCCATTCAAATACAGTGGTACTGTGGTTCACCAGCACTTTTGTTTGCAAACAATTTGGTTTCCATTTTGAAAAATTTTGTTTTTGTCTGCCAGCTCTGCACTGGGTGATAAACACAATGATCATCTTCTGAATATAAACACAAACATAGCTATCTTTTCCAAAATCATAGAACAAATTAAGTTTGTGAACCACAGTACCACTGTAAATTCTAAGACTAACATCTATATCATCTTGGCAAGACACTATTCCAGGTACAACAAAGACTGGCTGAATTAAATTTCTGACCTTCCATTATCCTTTCCTTATTAATCTTAGCTTAATAATATGCTGACATAATAATAAAATCAATGATATTTCAGAAAAGTGTAAGACGTAAGAACATGTTGGGGTTTTGTGCAATTAAAATACCACCCCATGAGATAATAAACAGCAATGGATAAAAGTTACAACTTTGGCATTTTCCAGAATATGACTCTTTTTATTCTAATAAAACTATTTTAAAGCTGCACACAGTGGCCCACATCTGTAATTCCAGCACTTGGAGTTTGAGGCAGTAGGATCACTGCAAGTTCAAGGCCAGCGTGAGCTACATACAAAGTGAGTTCAAGACCAGCCTGAACCATATAGTGAAACCCTGCCTCAGAAAAGACCCAAAAAACCCAGCCCAAACCAAACCAAGCCAAAACACTTATTTCTGCTATCATAATGATTCCTTGACATAACATACTCAGATGGCAACAGAATATTCTCTAGAAATCTATAAAAAGCAGGTTAATTCTTTTATACCTCAGCTAGTAGACAATGATCCCTCAGTAGCTGAGGGATGGTGGGGACTGGTTCCAGAATATCCCCAACTCTGTACAACCCCTTACTTGGACACCAAACTTTGTGGATACTCAAGTCTTATATAAAATAATGCTGCACAGAATCTATGCACATCCTCACATGTATTCTAAATCATTTCAAGATTACTTACATTTCAATGCAATTTAAATGCTATGAAAGAACATAACACTATACAGGGTAGGGGGAATGATGATCAGGAAAAAACCTATACGTGTTAGTACAACTACAATTTGTTTTCTAGTTTTCCTTCAGTTGGTTGAGTTTACAAATGGAGAACCTATGGATACAGAGCAGTCTGCAGGCAAAGGAATTTTAGATTGAAATTTCAAGGTAAATTTGGTCTTTAACAACCCTGATGAAGAAATTGAAACAACCCAAGTTAGTACTTCTAACTGGTGAAAATGGCATACAATTTATTCTTTTGTTAACATCTAATTCTTAAAAGAACTAAAGACTTTTTGTAAAAACAGGATTTGAAGGGAAAAAAAGTCTTCTGAGTTTGTACAACTAGATTCTGTTGTAAATGAAACCCCTATAATATGGAATTTATTTTTTTTGTTAACACCCAATTCTTAACAGTTAAAAGACTTTTTTGCAAAAACAGGATTTGAAGGGGAAAAAAAAACAAGTTTGTGTAACTATATTCTGCTGTGACTGAAATCTCTATAACATGTGACATAATAGTAAAGGTCTTTAATTTTTACTTTTTGGTAACTCTGGTCAGGGCTGCACTAGTCTATTCAATGAGAAGTCCCCATATCAACTACAGCACAATATAACTCACAAACAAGTTTAAACATTAAATCAATGAAATGTTTCTCCTTGGATTTATACTATACTAAGACTAATACAATAGCATACTCATTGATCCTCTATCCTCTGATATTTTTATTCCTAATGCATCTTCCACACTAACACCTAAATTTTGTTTCTAAAGGTTTAAGAACTCATACTTTTGCTTATGCCTTGATGATAGTGATCTATGTTGCAATGAATAAAAATGACCTAAGTCTCCTTGTTTTAAAGACTATAAGCTCCTTTTTTAGCACCTGTATCTGAATTATTCTATGCTCTTGACTCCTAATTTTTCATACATCATTTATTTTTCTACCAATCTATAATGTCTTTCTTTACTCCTAGCAAGGTACAGCTAGAGCCAATTATTAAAAAAAAAAACTTCCTTTTGCAAAAACATGAAGATTTTTGTTCCTTTCCCAATGTTTCCTTAACACACAGCATAAAACACTAACACTTTCTTCCTGGAGAACAAGGAATTCTCTTACCTTTCTACTCTCTTAAATCACCAAAACAGTACAGATATGAATTAAAAGGTCAGTAAGTATTTATGGCGTGAAGTAAAAGAGGTGAGGAAATGGTGGTTCATGAACATCAGTTATTTATTTTTTTTTAACTTTTTTTTATTAGTGCATATTTGTCATCAATTTTTTGGTCAGACCTTTTTTTTTTTCTTTTTTTTGGTACCAGGGATCGAACTCATGACTGCGTGCTTGCCAGGCAGGCACTTATGCCATTGAGCTAAATCCCCAGCCCTGTCATCAATTTTTCTACTTAAACAAAAGAAAGATTTCTTAAGACTATGTCAGGAGAAAAATAAGGCACAGGAATTAAAGGACCCAAAAGCAACTACCACTACATTAATTATCAAACATATCATGGAAATACAGAAAGAAATCACTGAATATTCTTGGAGAAGAGCAAATAAGCAAACAAACAAACAAAGACAGTAACCTAACAGGAAAAACCACTGAATGCATTACAATTTTAGCTGCCATTCAATCGCAAATTATGATTTAAGATCCATAAACAAGGTCTTAGGCTGTCATTTTTAAAAGCATTTAAAAATTCAGTGGATTAAAAATAACTGTTAAGTGATCTCATACACAATTTTAACTTTAAGTACAGTCTTCATACTGATAACCCACAAGCATACTTTTCTAGAGCAACCTCTTCTTTGAGATCCAAACCTAACTTAAAAAGTTAAACAGGTTACTAGGTTTTACTACTCTGTAAGAAATTACTGAGAAAAATATTTTCTTCTCAACAAAAAGATTAAATAAAATTTATAGAACTGAAATCTGGTATAGTCACCTCACTATCGTCCACTGCCACTTTTCCTGACGGTGGTTTAAATGATGCAAGCATTTCTAGTAAATCAAAAAGAGTAGTTAAATGAGGTTCTTGTAAGAGCAGAAGCATTGGAATATTGTCCTTCTGAGGGGGTGGAAGGCAAGATGCAGGCAACTGAACACCTTCCCCTTTCCGTTCTCTCCTTGGTGCACCCAAAGACACAAATACCATCTACGAAAACAGGAGAAACAGAAAAAATTAAATGTTTTGGTCTAAAAATATAATAAACCCACAGTATAAAATAGCTTCAAGAACAATTTTAACAAAAACATTAAGAACTGTTTTTAAACTATACCTTCACTTGGGTGTGGTGGTTTACACCTATAATCCCAGCCCTTTGGAAGGCTCAGGAAGGATTGTGGTGAACTTGAGACCAACCTGAGCTACATAAACAAATTCAAACTCAGCCTGCATTATGTACCGAGACCCTGACCCCAAAAACAAAAACCAACCAAAACCACTTCCAAACCAAAAAAAAAAAAAACACACACACAAAACAAGAACAAAACCTCCAAGACCTCAAACTTCAATTACTGACATTTAACATCTAACTATAATTTGTGTATTTACCTGCATATCCTTAAAACCAAGTTCATGAAGTGCTTTTTCATCATAATCTGTTGTTAATTCATGTCCAGATGAAATCATCCTGACAGGTCCCATGAGGCCTCCTTAAAAACAGCAGAAAATAGAAGCAAATTTTTTGTTGAAGAAATACATACATATAACAATTAAGTCTACTGTAATGTTAACCTTAAATATTATTTTGAAAAAAGTAGAGAAAATACTAAGCCATACTTCCTATATGTTTTGCATTGGTGAGGTTCACCTTATACAGTAAAAAGTACAAGGCAGTTCATTTATCAACAGTCTAACTCAAGTAATTCTTTACCTCTTTAATAACAATATGAAAAATGTTTTAAGTAAAAAACACTACAGGGATCTTTTGGGAACCTACAGCATTTCTCTTAGCAATACATGTAGAAGAATCAGATTCCTTAATGCCTTCATTGCCCAACAAACTAGGAACTACTGACAATAACTGAGTTTGCTCTTCCCTGTTATTATCCAACCTAGTTAGTCCTTGCAGGGTAAAAAATAAAAATCTCAAGTGACTGGGGGAATGCGCTAAAGATCTTTCAGATCAGCCAGTTTTTGCAACTAATCTTTTCAATGGAGTAATTTATTTAAAAGAACTCAATAGATAAGAGGCAATTTTTTTGTAGAATTTATAACCTTTTGGATGCCTTTACCTTTAACTTTATTTCCCAATACCTTTTCTGCCTCACTATGCTTCAGATATGCCTCCTTGCCCTTTCACCAAAGAACAGTTCCATCTCTAGAACTAGGAAGCTCTCCAGGAATTTACAGGGCTTGTTCCATCATTTCCTTCAAGTATCTCATCCATCAGGGGAATCTTCCTCGCCACCAATCTAAAAAGTCTGATTTCACTATTAATGCTCTAACTTTCTTTAAAGCACTTATTGGCATCATATATCTAATGCTCCTCAAAACAAATCAAAACAAATCCTCTTAGTTCTACCAAGGGCAGAAACTTTACGTTTATAGATGTATTCCAGGTACTACAAAAAGATAGACATGCAAATTAATTATTGTACAAGGCATGGATTTTTAAAGGAACTGCTTAAAACAGTAGCAAAGTCATGAAATACCTGCTGAACATTTAAACTTTAAAAGAATCAGCTGGACATGAAGGTGCAACAACTGTAAATCTCAGGACTCTGTGAAGCTGAGGCAGGAGAACCATAAGTTCAAGACTGGCCTGGGTAACTTAAGAGACTAAGAGAGATTCTGTCTCAAAAATTAAATAAACAAAATTAAATAAATTTAAAAGGTGAGGCTATAGATGAGTATTAAAGTCCCTAAGTTCAATGTTCAATACTTAGAAAGAAAAAAAAAAGTATGGAATGGGGGGCTTATTGTAGCCAGGCATAGTAGTGCTTGTTTGTAATACTAGCTATTCAGGAGAATGAAACAGGAGATTTTTGAGCCAGGGATTTAGCTCAGTGGCATAAGTGCCTGCCTGGCAATCAAGAGATTGTGAGTTCAATCCCTAGTACAAAACAAACAACAACAAAAAAAAACCAGGATATTTTTCAAGTCCTGGACAACTTAAAACTACAATTTTTTAAAAGTGCTGTGCATGAAGTTCACTAAAAGTTTCTGGGCTCAACCCTTAGTATTAAAAACAACCATGGAATTTTATTAAGTTACTATAGAAAAATTCTCTGGACAGACACAAAACAACTATTTTCAAAAGTGAGTGAGGCAGGACAAATAATTTCCCCAATGACACAAAACATTTTGAAATGACCTTTCATACGAATCAGAAAATTCTGCAAGAAAATATTACAAACACAAATGGAACATAGTTTTTCCCACTGAAATTCATATTGGTAATTTACCCTAAGTATAATTCTGTGTAGCTAAATTTCTTGATTCTTTCCATTATTTCTTTTTTTTCTTTCTTTATTTTACTTAAAGAGGGGGAAGCAAAACAGAAAAAAGGGTAGAAACAATACAGAATTAAAAAAAAAAAAACCAGTAAGAAATCACTAGTTGATACATTACATATTGTCTTCTTGGATATAGTTGCTCAAGTTACAAAATTAAAGCATACAAAGTGGACATTCAAACAGTGAGGATGCAGCAAACAGTTCTGTTCACCAATCCAACAAAAACTTAGTAACATGGTTATCAATCCTACACACTTAGGTATACATAATCTTTTTTAGAGCACTTTCATTTCCTCCTCTTTTTTAAAAAAAAAATTTTTATTTAAAGAAAAAAATTTGAAACAGAAAGAGGGTAGAAACAATACAAAATTTCAAAAACAAAACAAAAAAAAACAAAAAAATAGTAACCAGTAAAAATCACTAGTTGATAATTACATACTTTCCTCTTAGATGCAGTTGTCCAAGTTACAAAACTAAAGTCCACAAAGTGGACATCCAAACAGTGAGACTGCAGTCAGTTTTGCTCATCCATCCAACTAAAACTTTAGCAACATGGTTATTAACATACATGCAGTTATATCCTTTAGAATAGTCTCTTTTCCTTTTTGTCCCTTTACAATAACTATAATCCATTCTCATAAACTACTTAGAAGTTCTACACATGTATAATTCTCCACACATATACCTAGCCTTTCTGTATTAGAGGGAGAAACAAATCAAAACAAGTCAGCAATACAAATTCCTAGAGAAACACGAAATGAAAAGAACATACAAAAACACAACACTAGGTGATCTACGGTAGTCACT
>PVLA01018203.1:0-15139 GCA_004027455.1 Hydrochoerus hydrochaeris | reverse complement strand
GAGCTCTCCCATTTAAAGCCTCTGTATAAACTCTCTCATACTACTCACAGAAGGTAAAATTTCACAACCAGTCCTCACAAAGGGGTTATCTAGAGGGCCTCCAGCAACCCCCCTGGAGTCTCCACCCTCGACTTCATATTGAGCATTACATAAAAACATACACATGTGAACTACACAAATTACAATTATCAGTACAAAATATTTCAAGATCCCCGTGCCCAATTCCCACATGCGGTGTCCTTTTCCTGGAGAAGCGATTGTCACAAGGTGTGGATGGACTAGGATGCAGCATGGACAGAAAAGGGCGCCGCAGAGGTCTTCAAGAAATCAAACCACTTTGGGCGCTGGAGAACAGGCGGTCTACTCGCCACCCTAGTGAGTAGCTGGTGGCCTGGCAAACCACTGGCACACCAGGGCAAGAACTATCAGCGACTCCTAAGCTCTGCATCATGTTGGAACTTTGGGTGCTGGGAGATAAGGTGGCCTGCTGGCCAGCCTGTAAACAGCTAGGGCCCTGCCGGTACGCAGGCTAAGAATCAGACATTGATCCAGTCCCCCACCCCCACCCCCCCAACCCTGTTAGCAAGTAGGCACCGGCGGTCTGAGTATCTTTTTGGAGGATGAATGTATACAGCATGGCAAATAAGGGGGATTTCCTTGTACAATCTCTTTAAAGGCAAATATTTTTATCACTGTTTTTCTCAGTTTTGATTAATGGTACTGTTTTATTCAATATTCTGTTTTTAAAAGTTCAATATCTCCTTCCATTTTCCTCTATTTGATTGAAAGAACAGCTAATGTGAACAAAATGGGCTGTACTATTGAGCCCATTGCTTGTGTCCTGGTGACCTGCTCTGAGGTTCTGTGGTACTTTTATTGCAGTGCAGTCACATGGGTTTGTTCTGTCTTGTTCTGCTGTATTTTGCTACCTTCAAAAAAAAAAAAGGTAGATAAGAAAGTAACAAAATACCTCCAAAAATCTCCCAACTCCACTAAAGCTGATCCATGGATCATGGATGAGGAGAAACTCAAAAACAAGGCAACAGAATTATATAAGGTGATTAAAAGTATATAACAACAACAAAACAAGTCAGTAAGGTACTGAGCAATCTGAAACAGGATATAACTAAGCAGATAATGGACTTAAAAAGTAAAAAGAAGAAAAGAAAGTGCACTAGAGGATATGGCTGCATGTATGTTTAAGTGTGTAGGATTGAAAACCATGTTGCTAAGTTGTTACTGGATCTTTGAACTTCTTTGCAGTCTCACTGTTTGAATGTACACTTTAATTTTGTAACTTTAACAACTAAGTCTAAGAAAACAGTATGTGATTTATCAACTAGTGATTTCTTACTGCTTTTTTTTCCTGAAATTCTGTATTGTTTCTACCCCTTTTACTGTTTGGCTTTTTTTTTCTCTTAAAATAAAATAAAATAGAGGAAATCAAACCATAACAAATGCTGGAGGGGCTGTGGGGAAAAAGGAACTCTTCTCCACTGCTGGTGGGAGTGTCAACTGGTGCAACCACTGTGGAAATCAGTGTGGAGAGTCCTCAAAAACTGTGTAGCATTAATATATATTCAAAAAACTAGGACTGCAGTTCCCATTCAATCCAGCTATTCCCCTTCTGGGTATTTTCCCAGAACTGAAAACATCATGCCATAGCAATATATGTGTACCCATGTTTATAGCAGAACAATTTGTAATAGCTATATCGTGGAAACAACCCAAATGCCCATCAACCAAAGAATGAATAAAAAAAGATGTGGTATTTTTATACAATGCAGTATTACTCAGCGATAAAAAAGGATAAACGAGGCTTTTATAGGTAAATGAATGCAACTTGAGACCATATTAATAAGTAAAATAAATCAGACTTGCATGTGTAAATTTCATATTGTCTCCCTAGTGTAAAAAACTGAAAGAGTAAATAAGATAAAAAATGTACAATAGATACTGTGAAAGGGAAAGCAGACTGTTCTGCTGTATTTTGCTACCTTCAAAAAAAAAAAAAAGGTAGATAAGAAAGTAACAAAATACTCTGAAGGAGTTGTTCTTTCCTCTGGAGGAAAGAAAAACTGGGATAGGGGAAAGAAGAAAAGAAAGAAGTGAAAAGATTATATGTCTATATGTTCATATATATGTTTGTGTGTGTGTATATATATATATATATGATAGATAACTATACTATTAATCTCTGTCAGTTCATTAAAAATAACAGTTTGCATTTTCATCATTGGATTGTTTCATTTTTATGCCTATATCTTGTAATCTGAACTACTCCAAAGATGATAATATGCAATATATTAACCAGTGTTAATCCCTTATTATTTTGTTTTGAAATTCTGTATCATCATTTTTATTCTTCTGTTTTCAAATTTTTTTTAATTTAAAATTTTTAAAATTAAAAAACTAATAATATGGTTATGATCTAATCAAGACCAGAGCAGTTGTGTGTATGTGTGCACGCACGCGTGCATGTGTAGGGGGTGCTTTAACAATGCTGTAGCAGCAACTTCTGTGACAAGGATCGGCTAAGGTTGGGTGAACCAGTGTGGCCTGCGTGACTGAAAGACATCAGGTCAAGTTGAGCCTTCATAAAAAGATCCCAGCTGAAGAGAATTCTAAGCCAAAGTTCCCTTTCACAGATAACTCTTTCTCAAATTCTTGCTATGCGATTTGTGTTCCCAGGGCTGTTCAGACTCTAGACGCACAGCTAGGTTCAGTGGAGAAAGCACTCAAGGAGACAAGCTTCCAGCTGTCCATGCTACCCACAGGAAGGAGGCTTTTGCCTGGCAGTAGCTCCCAGCACTTACACTTTTCGTGCTCTTCCCCACTAGGGGACCACATCCAAAGAATCCCTTCTAGCAGGGAGGCAGTTTAAATGTGTGCTCTTGACCCATGGCTTTCCGAGGTCCCCTGACCACTGGATTACAGGGAATACTCATGCAGAAGATATGGATGGGTTTGGTGTTCAAAAAACATTTTTTGTTGTTATTGTTGTTTTTTCGTTTTGTGAGACGGGGTCTGGCTATGTAGCTCAGGCAGCCTTGAACTTGCAGTGATCATCTTGCCTCAGCTTCCCAAGTTCTTGGTTTCCAGGTGTACACCACCATGCCCGGCCATGGTGTTCAGAATTTTAAACAAAAACAATTATTCTACGGGTAGCAGTAAATCATGTATGGAAATCCTGGCCACAGACCTAGAGTTTGTATCTGTGGAATTTTAAACAGCAGTCAACTGTGAGTTGCCTTGAGCCAGCCACTCACTGATGTTGAATTGAGCTCATGGCTTCACAGGGGCTTCTGTTCCAGAAAGGGACATGCCAAGGACCCTAAGAGTCTCAGCTTCCCTAAACTTACACCAAGCAGATAGAGGCAGAAAAAGGCACAAACATGAAATAGGAATGGAACAAGAAACTATTAAGTACCAATATTACCACAATAGAATGATGCCTGGTGTTCATTTTAAAACATAACTCCAAATTCTTTGGCACATCTTGTGTCAAGAGGTGGGTTCTAGGCTGTGGCCATGGCAGAGCACTCACCCAGTGTGAGCAGGGGCCCAAGTTTGATCGTTAGTACTTCAGGGAAGTGAAAGGAGAGGTGAGTTCTAGGTCCTCTCCTTTTCAGTCTGAATAGGCTTGTGTTTTAACCAGAAAAAAAAAGCTGAAGTGATACTATGTGACATCTGCTCTATACTGGAAAAGACTACTCAGTTTCCACCTGGCCCTCTTCAATGATTGCTCTCTGGAGGCCCCCTCCCAGAACTCAACTGTCATACCATGAAAAGCCTGAGCCACATGCAGAGGCCCTGGTGTGCTCCGGCTGGCAGTTTCATCTCAGCTTTCCAGCCACTGCAGGCCAGGGCCTAGATATGAGAGTGAAGAGGCTTCTAGACTATCCCTATCCCCAGATCCTTGAGTCATCCAGGTTATGACCCTAGAACTTGTGTAAGAGAAACAGGGCTTTCCTGGCCCTTGGAATCTGGGAGCAAAATATAGCAGTTGTTTATACCACTATGCTGGGGATGTTTGTTATGCAGCTGTGGTGACAGGGCCCATCCCAATTTCAAACGAGCGGTTCAGATTGTCTTAAAGAAGTTCATCAGAGATCTTGGCAAAAAACAGTGGTTAATAAATACTTTCACAGGGCTGGGGGTTTAGCTTAGTGCATAAGCACCTGCCCTGGCAAGCGCAAGGTCATGAGTTTGATCCCTGGTACCAAAAATAAATAAACAAACAAACAAACAAACAAACACTTTCACTGCAAATGGGTTAAAAACAGAAGAAAGTATTTAATGCTGGGTGGAAGAGGAGGAGTGAAGGGAATGGTGCCAGTCCCAAAGCCAGAGGCAGGTAAGGCAGGAAATGTTTGATTCCACTGATAAAGCAAATGGCTGAGATGAGAGTCCGAGCATGAAACGGTGGTGCATGAGAGTAGATGGAAATGTGCTGCAGCCTGCAGGTGCCTGTGCTCTCTGAAGTCATCACACACACAGCATAGTGCCAGCTGTCTGGGTCATGGTCCCAAGAACAGGGCCTGGCATTAACTGGAATCCTGCTCTGGTCATCTCACACTGCAGGGCAGTGATTTTACATTTAAACTTGACTCTCCATACATGCAAAGGCACTTTATTATTTACAGGTAATGTGCTTCCCAATGGCCATGTTAACAGCCTTGGACTCCACGCTAGAGTTCAGATTTTCCCTATAGGTGATGGGGCACAACTGAAAGCTTTCTGATACATTGATACTTTCACAGTACCTTTTAAAAGATGACTTTAGAAGAGGGAGAGTCAAGAAAGCCATTTGGAGGTTGTAACTATACTCCAGGTCTCAAGTGACCACCTGACAGAGCAATGTTGTAGAGGAAAAGATAAGAGATTTTATTAAACAATAACAATGCAAATGCATAAGGGCTTGTTGCTTTTCAGGCAGTATCACAAAAGTGTTCATTGCTTAAGATCATTCTGAAGCTCATCTAAGACACTAACAGGCCTGGATGTAGAAAGCTGGGGGCTACAAGAAAACCAAGAAAGACTTGACATTTTTTTTTCCTTTGCTTTCTTACTCATTATCTATAGATAAAATCCAACAAGCTTATGGTTTCAAACTTTAGCCCAAGATGAATGCAACCTTCTCTGAGCATGCTGAGAAGGTCCAGGGTGCATAGGAAGTCCAGAGCATGGGTGAGAGGTTGGAAAAAATCTCAAGATCTCAAAACAAACCGAAGGGAAATGTTCCACCAAGAGAGTGAACAGGAGACTTCCTTCTGAAGTTGGTCAAAACGGTGCATTTTCCATGTAACAGAGCAATGACCTTGGAGGAAGGAAGTCCTTGAAGCCTCATTTAATCACATAAGTGTGGCCTGGGCCTTAACTCCATGCAGTGGCCGTCTTGGCGCCTGCTGGCCTTCAGGCTTGAAGCTGTGTTCTCTCCCACTCTGAAAAGTGACTACTTTGCACCAAACTCTGCCCACGCTCCCTATGGCTGCCTCTGCATGTTATTTGAAATTTTTCCTCAGTGACACAAAGAACTGTGGAGGAAGGGTCACTTCCTGGCAGTGTTATGTCCAGTAACCTAGGGGATGAAATGGCTTAGTTCAGCCACTTCTACTGCTTTCTGTAACAGCTAGACTCAGGCAAGGACTAGAGCAGGCCAGAGTCCCTAAGGGTCCTTTTGACATCCGTGGAGTCCAGGACCAGTGGGGAGCAGCAGCTGGTCCCCCACAATATGAAAATGCAGCAAGGCAGAACTGGAGGCCTTGGGGCACCTCAGCCACAGCCTGTGTCATGGAGGCAAAGCCCTCCCTGTCTGGGTACAGAGGTCAGCATGGGCGCTGTGTCCACAACAGCTTTGGGGCCTCTCCCCTGAGAGATGAAGCAGAGTCAGTTTTCTTAGTCACCAGTGGTCATCATGAATCCAAACAGCAGTAAGATCTTTAGGTCGTAGGGTAGATTTTTCAGGAAAGGGCCAAGAGGTCAGACCTCTGACAGGTTTGAGTGGAAAGCTTCCATTTTATTCTTTCTTTTTTTTTTTTTTTTTTGTACCAGGGATCGAACTCACGACCTTGTGCTTGCCAGGCAGGCGCTTGTGCCACTGAACTAAATCCCTGGCCCACATTTTACTCTTATTAGATTGTCCTGGCTGCATGTGATGAATAGAAGGCTGGTCAATAACTCATTAAAAAAAAGACTATTAAAAATTTCAAACAATAGTGCAAAGAAAAGCAAATAGAACATCAAGATTTAGTACACGTGTTTCAGATGTTTTCCTTTAGAAAGAAAATGTTATATTCAGTGAAGCTCCTTAACCTGGCTTCCCCCTCAGCAGAGATAACCACAGTGCTGAATCTGCTGCTTACCATCCCGTGCATGCTTCTATCCTTCAACTTGCTATGTATGCATCAATTCGTGACATTGTCTTAAAATTTTTAAATGGTACCTAAATATTATCATGCCACACTAGTGACTTGTTGACATTACGTTTGTTCTTTTCATTTGCATATCCTTAATTACTAGTGTGATTGAAACATTGGCTTTGTATTTTTTCCTGTGCTGGGGATTGAACCCATGACCTTGCACAAGCCAGACAGTGCTCTATTACTGAGCTAGATCCTACATTCCCAGGCCCATATGAACATCCTTTCATATGTTTTTTTCTTGGTTTGAATATCTTCTTTTGTGAATTGATTGTTCACTAGTCTTTGCCACTTTTTTTCTGATTATCTTAAAATTATTAGGAATTCTTTTATTTAAAAATATTTGAAATTACTAAAGAAAAAAATATATATGGAGCAGTAGTATAATGAACCTACCAGTTAACTTAAGGAATAAAACATTGCAATACTACAAACCTCCCATCCATGCTGTGCTCATGCCACTGCGTTCCTCCTACCCGGGGACATTGTGCTGGGTTTATGTAACTGTCCCGCCATCTTTTCTATAGTTCTGTCATCTGTGCTTGCATATATTCATATACTGTCGGGTTTTCCATACTTTGGGAAAGTTTATATAAATGCTATTATATTACATATATCCTTTTTTTTTATTTTGAAGGTAGTGAAATACAACAGAACAAGACAGAACATAGCCAGTTGAGACAGTACAGTGAAATTGGTACAGAATGTCACAACAGGTTACCAGGATAACAGTAATAGGTACCATAATATATCTCATCATATTCACAATAGTTGTTCTTTCAATCAGGTATAGCAAAATCAAACCAAATACAGAACATTATCAAAACAGAATATTGAATAGAGCAATACAATTAATCAGAACAAAGCAAAACAATGATAAAAAATATTTGCCTTCAAAGAGATGGTAGAAGGAAATCCCCCCTATGTGTTATATTGCATATGGTCAACCTCCCAAGAGATGCTCAGACCTCTGGCTCCCATTTGCTAACAGGGGCAGGGGAACGGGTAGGCTCATGGCTGCTTAGTAGGACTGGTTGCCTGGTTTCACAGGGCCCTAAGTTCCAACATGGCGTGGATCTCAGGAGACGCTGGGTGGTTCTCCCCTAGAGCAGCCACCACTTGCCTGAGCAATGGCTGCTTACCAGGGAGTACATATATCCTTTCACAACTTGCTTTTTTTTCTGTCAACATTTCATTGGTGACAGTCTTCCCTCTTGGTGTTGATAGCTTCACTTTCATTCATTTTGCTGATGATTCATATTCCACCATACATCACAAGAGATACATTTTTCTAACCTACTATAGATAGTGTTCTTCCTAATGTTCTCAATTTTTCTTTGATGGCACTGGGGATTGAATTCAGGCATATTAGGCAAATACTGTACCAAATACTGTACTGATTCCCAAACCCATCAGTTGGTCTTTAGGCAAATACTGTACCAAATACTGTACTGATTCCCAAACCCATCAGTTGGCAAATACTGTACTGATTCCCAAACCCATCAGTTGGTCTTTCATACTATGATACTATTGGTAATTCTCCTGAGGGAATTCTTTGATTTTTTTCTTCATCGATGTCTATTATGACATTTCCATGTAGCAATTCATAGGTGATGTACAGTTAACTTCCAATGTCACATAACACAGCCTTTGTCATAGAATAGCATGACAGACCACTCAATTTAAAAAACTATATTTCATGTAATTGAAGTTCTGAATAATTCTTATTTTCTTCATTCAGTTTGGAATAGAGTACAATGCTCTAGAACACAGATTAGCAAAGTCTTCTTTCCCCTCCCTTCCCCTCCCCTCTTCATCTTTTTTCCCAGTCTTGAGGATTGAATACAAGGTCTTCAGGCTGAGCTACATCCCAGCCCTTTTTCATGTTTTGTTTTGAGACAGTGTCTCATTAAGTTTCTCAGGCTTTTTTGAACTTGGAATTTTTCTGCCTCAGCCTCCCAGGGATTGCAAGTGTGTGCCACCATACCTGGCTGGCAAACCTTCTGTATACAGCTGGAGGGTAGATATTTTTAGATTGTGAAGACCATACAGTCTCTATCACTACTCAGCTCTGCTGTTTTGCTGTTGTAACATGAAAGCAGAGGTTGATAATATGTAAATAAAATGTGGCTGGGTTCCAGTAAACTTTACTTACTGACATTGAAATCTTCTTTCATATATGGTAATTTTTTTTCTCATTAAACTTTGTTTTTTTTGTTTGTTTGTTTTTGGTACTGGGGATTGAACTCATAATCTTGTGCTTGCAAGGCAGGTGCTTATACTGCTGAGCTAAACCCCCAGAACTAAACTTTGTTTTAATGGGTCTCAAAATTGTGACAGATTTTTGGTTGTTGTTTCCATTAGAAAGTATTATTTTAAAAACTAATAAAAACTGCCACACACACACACACACACACACACAAATGGTCCACAAAACATTCTTTTCTTCTGAAGGTTTTACAATGCATTGTTATGATTAACCAGTCTTTCACTATTAAACTTAAATGGCCAACTGGGATGGAAGCAGCTGGCTTCACTGCTCAGGTGATTATCCTGAACCATCCTGGCCAGATCAGTGCTGGTTATGCCCCTGTACTGGATTGTCAGACAGTTTACATTGCTTGCAAGTTTGCTGAGCTGAAAGAAAGATGATCTCTGGTCTGGTAAGAAGCTGGGCCCAAATTTTTGAAATCTGGTGGTGCTGCCATCATTGACATGATTCCAGGCAAGCCCGTGTGTGCTGAGAGTTTCTAAGTCTATCCACCTCTGGGTTGTTTTACTGTTCATGATAGAGACAGACAGTTGTTGTGGGTGTCATTAAAGCAGGGGACAAGAAGGCTGCTGGATCTGGCAAGGTCACCAACTCTGCCCAGAAAGCTCAGAACACTAAATGAATATTATGCCTAACACCTGCCACCCCAGTCTTACTTAATCAGTAGTGGAAGATCAGTCTCATATACAGTCATTTTTATGTGTCACAAAATGCCACTTTTGGGGGGCAGATCTGAGGTTGAACTCAAGTCTCATGCATGTTAGGCAACCACTGAATGACTAAACCACACTCCCCCCTAGTTTTATCCCCTTCCCCACAAACCATGTAAAAATATAAAAACCATACTTAGCTGTGGGTCCTGCAAATACAGGCAGAGGATGGGTTTTGGCTAGGATGTGAGTCTGCTGACTCCTAATGTAGAATGTAATTCTCATGCCATCTCTGTGAGGAAGCTGGCTAAGGTTGTCCTCTCCTTTGCACAGTGGAACACTAGCACCCAGAGAAGATAGGGTGCATGCGGTATAATCCCTGCCTCGCCTTTTTTCTTTAATGAGGAGGCAGAGTGGAAACAGCTGCCCCCCAACCCATGGTGATGATGTCATATCAGGCTATTTAAACCCTGTCTCCCCTCCTCTGCTCAATTCCAAACCAAATTTAAAAACTACCTTCAGGGCTACAAAACACTTCTGCCACATTCTCATCAAAATCTTCTAAACTATTCTCTTTCTTCTTTTTTACCCTCAAGGTATTTATTTTTAAAAAGACCTTAAAATTAAGCCTAAAGCTTACTGCTTAATTTGCATCATTAAAACTTGTTCAATTGCAATTAACAGGAGAAATTACATTGCAAATTCAAGAAAGATTTCTGCTTAGTGAGTAACATCATGATATTTGTGAAGAGGCTATACATACTAAGAAAATTAGTTAAATACTGAAATAACGCTAAGGCACCCATGTTCTAAACAGCCTGTGGGAGAACTCCAATGCCAAATTTATTCCAGAATCTCAGGGACACAATGAATGGCCAACGTAGTTCTAAGCAGAAGAGGCATTGCCCCTCTAACTCAGAAAGCAGTGGAAAACTCAATCAGGGTAACCAAGGTTTATGAATGAGTCACAACTGTCTAAAATGCAGACATTTATAAAAGACCCAGGGAAAAGAACTTCCCGGAATAATTTATTACCTACACATTCAATTTTCTTGGGAAGTTCTAAATTCTCAGCAAACATTCATCAAGTCTTTTAGGTTATTTCCCCAATTTTACAGATAGTGATTCAACAGAAGTCAAATGACCCGTGCCAGGGTCACTTGGGCAATATAAATCTAAATAACTCGCTTTTTCAACCCTCTCCTGCCATTTGTTAGACAGAAATTGAGAGAAGCTTGGTGAGGATTTCCATCGCCTCCTCTGTGACTGTGTATTTGCTGCTCTTTGCTGCCCCCTGTTAATGCTATAAGGGAAGAGCAGGTCTCGAGACCTGCCCAAAATTAGGTCCTGGGACCGGGCATGCAGGCGTCAGCATTATCAGGGAACTTGTTAGAAATCAAAATTAGGGGGCTTCTCCCTGCAACACCGAGTGAGGTGCCCTGGGGCGGGGCTCGACAGTTTTGTGTGTGTGTGTGTGTGTGTGTGTGTGTGTGTGTGTGTGTTTGTGCTGGGTATTGAACTCACGACCTCACGTTTGCCAAGCAGGCACTTACACTGCTGAACTAAACCCCCAGCCCCCAGCAGCTTGTATTTTAACAAATCTTCAGGTGATTCTGTTGCACTTAAATTTAGTTTTCTGCTTTAGGTAGTAATGTTTTGGCCTCACAGTCAGCACAAAAATGATGAAGCCTCACTGGAGCGCTTCTGTTGTCAGGCCTCAAATGTAGTGTAAACTACTAGACCACATACAAAGTGCTTCCATATCCATTCGTTCTCTTTGTCTGTCTCTCTTGGTACTGGGGACTGTACCCAGGGCCTTGGCAGTGAGCTACGTCCCCAGCCTTTTTACATTTTGAGCATGTCATACTGAGTTGCTAGGTTGCCCAGCCTCGACTCAAATATGCAACCTCACTGCCTCAGCCTCTCAGAGCTCTGGGGGTGTGCACCGCCATACCCAACTTTATCTCCTTTTTTTTTTTGAGATAAGATCTCACTATGTAGTCCAGGCTGGTCTTGAACTCATGGTGATCCTCTTGTCTTAACCTCCTAAACACTAGGATTACAAGTGTACACCAGTATGCCCCACTACTTCCATTCATTCTTGCAGATGGATTTGCAGCAATCCTGTGGAGTCAGTTGGGGAGAGGCTGCTGACCCACTTTACAGATGAGAAGACCAGGAGAAGAGGCATGAGAAAGGTCAAATAAGATGTCAGAGCTACTCAGCTTCAAATGGTAGAGCCAAGGTCAAATCCAAATGTTCTGTGTTCATGTCAATGCCCAGGGCTTCTTCAAGTAGTCCATACCAAAGCTTCTGAGATTTGGGCCAGATAATTGCTTATTTTTAGGCTGTCCTATAGATTACAGGATGATTTATTTTGCAGTGCTGGAGCTGAACCTGGGACCTAGTGTATGCCAGGCAAGTGCTCTATCATTGAGCTACATTACCACTCTTAGGCCATGCCTGGACTCTACCCACTAGATGCCAGTCACACCCCTCCCTGGTTGAAACAACCACAAACTCCTAAACGTTGGCAAGTGTCCCCTGGGTAGGGGCAAAATCATTCCTAGCTGAGAACCACTGCCTTACAGCCATTGCATGAATAGGAGGAACTCACACAATTTCTGTTCAACAGACTTTGCATTCTTTGGAGGTGATTTCAGAACAAAAAGCTTCTTTTTTAGTCTCTAGGCCATTTAGGCAGCCAAGGAATTAGACTAAATGTTGGTTCCACAATACTTTCCCTATCCTTTATGAAAGCTTACATTAGTTAATATCATCTGGTATCTTGGCTGTATTAAAATTTCTCCAGTTGTCCCAAAAATATATTTTGTAGATATATATATATATATATATATATATATATATATATATATATTTTTTTTTTTTTCCAATCTAGGATCCAGCCCAGCTTCTCAAATTGCACTGATTGTTGTCTATTTCATCTCTAGGCAAACCATGTCCCAAGGACCAAATCTGGCCCACCACCTGTTTCTGTAAATAGATTTTCTCTGGAATTCAGCCATGTTCTTTCACTTGTGTAATGCTGCTGGTTGCATTCGTGCTATGACAATGAAATGGAGTGTGACAGAAAATGTATTATCCACAAAACGTAGAATAGTTACTACTACCCAGCCCTTGACAGCAAAGTTTGCTGACCCACGACTTAGTGCCCTGCTTGCTCCCTGTCTTTATTTTTACTTTTAGTGGTGCTGGGATTGAAACCAGGGTCTTGTGAATGCTAAGCAAGTGCTCTTGAGCTATGCCGTCAGCCCCAATCTCTTCTTTTCCACTGGCCTGATTATATATTTATAGATTACAATTTAATTGAAATTTCACATACTATATACCTTTATTTTATTGGTACTGAGGATTGAACTCATGACCTTGTGGTGCTTATGTTGCTGAGCTAAATCCCCAGCCCTATACATATATTTTAAAGTAGAAAGTATATATGAGATAATCAGTGCTCTTTGGGGGTGATGTTATAGAACTTTTTACCTCTTAAAAGCTGTAAGTGAAATCAAAAGACAAGTGATACACCTGGGAAAACAATTACAATCCCACAGTATTGTCTCTTCTTCCCATATTTATTTTTCAGGAAGGGCAGAAAAAGAATGTCATGTCTAACCTACAGCAGATGATTTCAACTGCAGAGGGGGTAAAATCCTCACTGATCAATGTTCCATATCATTTAGAGGAACTGGTAGGAAACTAGGGGCTTCCTTTATAGAGTTAGAACTGATGATTCTAAACATGTGCTTCAGAGTCTGTCCAAATTCAGGTATATACCCAGGCATCCACTCTGAGTGCTGGCCTATGTGCCCAGCACCAGGTCTGCTACATGAAAAGCACTAAATAAATGTCCACAGGTAAACAAATGAATATCATTCCTCCACTCAGCTGGGCAGGACAGGCTGTCACCACATACAGTACTCATACCTTTTATTAGATGAGCATTGTTTTCTGAGTATAATAAGAACACACGCCAGACAAAAGGCTCAGGCCCTTTCCTGTTTTGCCAGGGGCTTGGGCACGTCAGGTGACATGGGACTCACATGGCCTGAAAGCTGCTCTTTAGACCGAGACTGCACTGGTGTAATGCACATGTTGCAGGGACAGCTAGCAAATGCCCAGCCTGTCCTCCCACTTAAGCCGGGTCAGATTCTAAGGAACAGTCCTTGCCCATTCTTGGGAGCTAGGATGTCTACACCGCTAATCACCTACAACATTATACGTGGATGGCAACAAGCAAGCAAGCGCTGCTAAACTGTTTTATCACTTCTCTAAAATGTTATTTAATTCAACTTTCCTAAAATTTGATCTCTCTAAATCAGGATATATATTTTACAATAATCTTCAGGAAAAAGAAAAAAGCTAACAGTCATCCACTACTGAACAGTTCACATAAAAGGCACTGAAGAGCGGATTGTTGGTCAGAAATTAGGCTGACGGCTTAAAGTGTTCCCGAGTGGTCCTTGAGCAGCGGGTTCTTCTCCTGGTTTCCTGGGAAGGACATGACCTCTGTGTGGTTGAGGACGACATGTGGGCCTTTGCCTTTGACCACTTTCTCAGCACTGTTTTTAATTGGTTTGTATTCCTTGCGTTTTCTGAAAACAATGTATTGAAAGGTTATTAAAGAAAAGGTCTTCAGCTGAAACAAATCACTTTCCACGCTCCTTCCCAGGTCAGGTTCAAAGGGTTAACTCCATTTAGCCTAATTTGTGGCTTGTAATGTGCTGGTAGCTTATAAAAAATGTAGTTATTTTTTTTTTCTCCAGGCAAGAAGTGTGCCTGCTCCTTATGATTTAAGATTATATGTTAAATATTAAGTAGACACGATTTTGTAAAGCTACTAACATCTGGTAGCATTTTTAGGATTAAAAAAACCCAGCAAAATCAACAGGCTAATTTGGTATCCATGGTTCAGTGGAAGATTTTCTTCTCAAATACAGAATGTTTTAAAAGAACAAAAAGGAGAATGGTATATTTGCACAGAAATATGGTATTTAACTTTTGACAACATATGAAGGAGGTTGAAAGTGTTAGAACCAGAAACTCACCTGTACACCAAGACGGTGATCACGATGACCAGGATGGCCAAGCAGCTGCCAGATATGAGGGCAGCACTCACCGTCCTCAAAGGGGAGGCTGCGCCTTCAAACAGAAACAAGGCCGTGTGAGTCACACCTCCCCCTCGAGGAACCACTGCTTGTAATGCCATTGCATGAATGAGGCAAGGAGCTGTCACCGAAGACGGACGGCTCCCTCGGGGCTTTCACTAATCATTTCCATTAAATAATACATAGTCTCTGGGTCAGTTTATCTTCCATTTAGAGAATGAGTCAGCATGTCTGGAACACTATGTCAAGGGATCAGGGAGAGATGTCACAGCCTAGAGGCACCTGCTGGGGTCTCCGCTGACCCAGCAGAACTCAGGTGGTGCTGGGCTTCCATGATCCACTGTGTGTAACTCAGCCTCGTCTCTCACTTCCTACCTTCTCACTGTGCTGAAAATCCTGGGAGTCACCCTTATTCCCTACATGCTTCAAACCTCCAAGTCCTCTGCTGGAGTGCCTTCCTCTGTTTCGCGACAGGTCCCCTTTCACTATGCCTTCCCAGGTTTCCTGAGATCACGCGGTCATGTTCTTTGTTACCATTTTCTCTGTATTTCTCTGTGCCTGGATCACATTGTGGTGCCTGCCTTCCTGCCTTTCTTCCTGCCCTCCATCCTTTCTTTCTTCCTCCCTCATTCCTTCCTTTTCTTTTCTCTCTCCTTTCTTCTTTCTCTATTT